>VDFB02154748.1:0-45314 GCA_007258455.2 Sequoia sempervirens | reverse complement strand
ACATCATCGTAAGATAATCCACAAGAGTAATATTCCCTCATGGTTTCTTGCCACGAAAGAAAGACATTATGTTGGGTGGAGAGGGTTTCTATATTTTTAATTATTTCCTTCAATGTGTTTGTCATCTGGGATAATCGAGGGATTGTCTTATAAACATCACAAATGCCCCTCAATTGCTCCAATTTTTCACCAATTAAGTCTTCAATTGATGGGCACAGAGGTGGTGGAGTGTTTGGCATTTGTGCATTTTCATTCTCAACCATAATACCTGATTACAGTTAAAAACTAATTAATCTAATTGAAATTACACAATATAAATGAAATTATTGTAAAACAAACCCTAGTTTTTAATAAAAATCCAAAAAAACCCTACTTTTTAACAAAAATCCATAACAAACAATAAAAATCCATAAACAACACTAGTTTTTAATATAAATCCATAAAAAAACATTAGTTTTTAATAAAAATCCATTGTAAACTCTAGTTTTTAATAAAAATCAATAAAAAACCCTACTTTTTAATAAAAATCCATAAAAAACTACTTAAAATTATACAAAACTAATAGAAAAATTGATTAAAAACAAAACAAAAAAAAAACTTTACTCCCCGAAATCGGATATTTGATATCCATACATCACCTCACTAATAGAAAAATAGATTAAAACAAAAAAAAAACTAATAGAAAAATAGATTAAAAAAAAAAAAAAAAACTTACCCTGGAAATCGGATATCTGATATCCATACACCACTCTCACTGTTCGCTCTCAGCTCTTTAAAATGCTTGAAATGATTTTTAAAGGCCGTTGATATGTATTTATACCTGATTCAAATCAGATATTCAATTATCCAATATGTGAATCTTGCCTTGGGCATTGCTTTGGAGCAATGTACTGACACCCAAGCCAAAAAAAATTCAACTCGGGATTTTCACATTTTTTGGTCGATGCAAAATGCAACTTTTTTCACATCGCCGCTTTTGGCCCATCATGATCTTGCACATACCCATACCTCTTGATAACTTTAATTAGGCGCCACAAAGGAAAATGACATTTCGAGCTTCACGAGACAAGCAAAACTTTGTATGCTTAGAGCTCATGAACAAACACGATGACACCACATACATGCAAGTTGTGTTATGCAAGGTGGCCATATAACAAATGCAAAATGCAACATGCAAAAGATGTTCAAAGGAGTCTTACTTAGTTCATGTGAGGTCTATAACTTAGGGAACATTGTGTCTAATGTCTCCAAGAGAGGACCAATCAAAGAATAAAAGATTCACAAGCTAGGGGATGTAGTGTGTCACATCAAGCGACCGAGAGGAATGTAACATGCTAAGATAGATCATGCTCATGAAGGACATCACACCCAATGTCATCCACAAAGTGACAAAACACATTGTATGAAATAACAAGGTTGCACTAAGAACCAAGAAAAAGGAAAAATGCAAATGAATAATGCCAATGTATGCCCCCACTTTAAAGGAATTGCTACACATCGTACTGTGAGCAATTACTTTAAAGTAGCAAATGAAAAATGAAAAAAAGAAAGAAGACATGAGAGCCAATTTAGAAAGCCCCTACGCCAAGTCATGCATTTCCAAGTAAGGCTACGTCATGTGAAGGAAAGGAAAAGAAAAAGAAAGGGGTTGCCCCCAAAATGAAAACACCAAACACATAAGGGATCTATGGATTTGGGGTCAGTATGTTATTTGTTGCAATGTTTTTTGAAGAACTCGGAACTGTCATCATTCCCCAAACACATAGAACTGGAAGAATGACACAAAGAGAGCGAAAACAAAGAAAAAGAAAGATCCTTTTGGGTCAACATGGAAGAGACATGTGATGTCTCGATGCTTTGCATTGTCCACAAAATGAAAGCACAAGCGAAAAGAAAATGTGAGTAAAAATGGAAAATATTTTGGGTCAACATGAGAAGGACATTGTGGTCTCAATGCCTTGCATCATCCCCAAAAGGAAAAGGCAAGCAAGAGACAAAATAAAAGGCAAAGAAAAAGAAAAGGGGCCTTTTGGGTCAACATGAAAGAGACATTTCGGTCTAAATGCCTCGCATCATCCCCAAAAGGAAAAGGAAAGCAAGAGACAAAAGAAAAGGAAAAGAAAAAGAAAAGGGGCCTTTTGGGTCAACATGAAAGAGACATTTCAGCCTCGATGCCTTGCGTCATCCCCAAAAGGAAAACACAAGAAAAAGACAAAAGAAAAGACAAGGAAAAGGAAGAGGAAAAAGCAATGTATGACATATAGAAGAATGAAGGTACAAATAGAATAATGTCACAAAGAAAGAGAACATCAAACATCACATCACAAAGGAACATGTTACATACATGCAAACATAAAAGAAAAAGAAAATTCCAAAGACTAGTAAGGAAAATGCAAGTCAACCATCAAGCAAGTCATCCGCCTCCCAATCATGTTCCTGATGTGCTGAGGGCGAGCAACTAGCTAAAGGGATAAGAGCAAGTGTCGAACTAGGGGTAGCATCAGGTTCTATGCTCGTTGTAGGAGAGTTATCTTTTTAGCACATGGAAGAGGAAAATAATGTATTGAGATCATTATGCACCTCTTTGTCTATTTTAGTAATCTCATCATCGTCATCCAAGTTAATCACAACAGGAGGACGAATGATAATGTCCAATGAAGGGTGTACGTCTTGTTGTGGTTGTTGTATTGGATCATTTTGTTGTGATTGGGGAGGATGATCGTCATGCATTGCTTCTGTCAAGTGTGGATTTTGATTTTCTTTGTTTTCTTCTGCTTGTAACTTGCGAGCAAGGGCACGACGTCTACGCCTACACTCCCTAGCTCCTCTATTTATTTTGGTTTTATTGTTGAGTTGTGTTTGTGAAGGAGCGGGTTGATCAACCATAGGCTGCTTGTCTTTCCTAAGGGGAGGAACAAAAGGAACCATGGAAGGTTGTTCATCCACTTTCTCCTTTTCTTTATAAACTTGTCTTATACGAGGAGGAAAGACTAGGTTATTGTCATTATCTCGTGGTCATTTGGATGATGTGGGGGAAGTTTCAAGTCTTGGTTGAGGTTGATGGGTTGGTTCTTGTTCGGGTTGAAGCATTGTTTCATCTAGGATAGGAGTGTCAGAAGTGGACAGGGACATGTTGCGGAGAGACAATTCTGCAATTTTATTTGCTTTAAACTTTTGGTAAACAATGAAAAATAAGTCTTTGTGAGGCGTTATAGGTTCCATGGGCTTGGGCCAAAAGGTTTCTCAGGAGAAGTTTCCTTTAGAAGACAAAGGGTTAAAGCCACTATGGTGAACAATGAATATTTCATTATCAAAGGGAAAATTTAAACATTTGTGTATGACCGAAGGGACAATTTTTATTAAGCGAAGCCATGGATGGCCTAGCCTCAAAAGAAACTGATTTGACTGCAGGATGATGGAGAATGTAACATCCAGTGTTTTAGGTCCTATCTGTAATGGAAGGACGATCGATCCTATCGTAGGGAAAGCAAAATGATTGTGTTTTGATCCATGCTCTCGGTTTATCATAATCATCTTGATAAAGATCATGTAATACCAAAAATTCCTTAGTGATCACATTCTCTCCACAGGCGGGATCTATGAGTATCCCATTAATAGGCTTATCATTAATATGGTCAGCTATGTAAAGAGGACCATCGGGGAGATTTTGAAGTATGTCCTTAGAGGAGAAAGTAATATCAGGATATTTCTTAGGTTGGCCCTTACGAGGGATAATGTCTATCGCACCTACCATTTCATCCATAAGATTAATAGTGGTAATATGTGGAATAGGATGTTCAACATCTGTATGAACATTCATAACATCATTCTTTGGAGTTTCACTAGCTTTGACAAATGAAACATTATGTTTGGGCATGGAATAAGTGAAAATTTGAAAATTTTGATTGGGAGGGGCAACAAACTTATTGCCTTGATCATTAACACCTATAATGGATAGACGACCAAAATCGATGAGGTCTTGCACAAAGTGTTTAAGATGCTTACAATTTTTCGTGTCCTCTTGCACATAGAATTAGTCCCAATAGTGATTTTTTTGAGATTTTTCAGAAATTTTAAATTAGATTTTATGTTTTTTAAGTTTTCAAATGCAGGTACAATATGAAAATGCATTTTTTTTTTAATTTTTAATGAAATGTAATACAAAAATGCAAGCTATATGAGCTTTTCACTAATGCAATATTTAAAACCCTATGATGCAAATTAAACAATGCAAAATCTGATGCAATGTTGATGCAAGTTAAACCTAGGATGTAAATGCACTTGAAATCAGAAGAAAAAATGTTCTAAAGTTGGGTTCACCAAAATGTATACAAATATTTTGGCACCCAATTGCTTTCTAACACTTCTAGGGTTTTTCACCTAAAAGGAGAAAGATGGGCCAAAATGGGCAATGTCTACACTCAAAATCAATGCAAGGATGGATGTAATATGTCTAAATGCAATGTATAAATGCAATAAACTAATAAAAGGAATGACTTATTAATGCAAAACCTAAGAAATGTAAGTTGTTTGAAAACACAGTGATATGCAAAATGACCTAATAATGCAAACAAACAATAACAAAAGTAAACAAGATTGGAGAGGTGCACCTGGAAACTGAAATGTGATGCAGAGAGGCTCTGGAATCCTACAGATTTTATTGTTGAAGCCAACTGGGACACTTACATCAAGCTGGATGACTTAGTCCTATTTTGGGGAGATTCTGCCAGAATAGGTTTATGCCAAATGGGTGTCCAAAAATGCATAAATCACTTTTCAGGCCTGGTAGTGGGACTAATTCACCACAGATGTTGACTTAGTCCACCTAAGAATCTTGAGAAATTCGGGGCAGGAATCTGTAGCTTTCTATCTACACTTCCCTTCCTGATAGGTGTCTGGTTTAGATTCTGCAGAAAACGGGCTAAAAGAGGTCTCCAAACTTCAATTAGGGCTTTGTTGACTTGAATGAATTTAATGGATTGTTGACCACTTTTTAACACCTTCTTTGACAAATATACATACAAGACCTGCAAACACACATGCAAACAGGGGAAAAAGGGTTAAGGGTTAGAGAATAGGGGTTTGCCTTGGTCAAACCCCAATTTGGTAATCAAACCCTAGAAAATGAAATGAAATAGAAAGAGAACGAGGAATGAACAACATGCAATGTCCCAACCCACCAAACCCTTGATGTTGAAATCTGAAGATATGCAAGAAGATGCTCTAATGGATGCTTGATAATGCTTAGAATGCTTGATAATTGCTTGAATGATTAAGTGAATGAATGGGGGGGGAAATGAGAGGAAAACCCTTTATTTATACTTGATTTTACAATATTTCTCAAAAATAACACATCATAGGTTGACCTTAAGGTTAAGAAAATAAAATCCCACCATAATTTTGATTTTTGTGCCTAGTGGGACTAAGTCGCCCCAGGTGGCGACTTAGTCCCATTAGGGAAATTTTAGTGGGTTTCAGGAATTAAAGTGTATTTAATGTTGTTTAATGGGAATATTCTCAAAAATACACTTAAGTAGGGTCAAAAAGTGCATTAAGGGGTCATTTAAACATAAGAAAGGGTTGAATTATTGATGGCAAGCCTAGAAAAGCGTGAGAGTTTGTTACAACACTTTGAAATAAGACTTGGCAAGTGATAAAAAAAGGGTTATTTAAGTGAATTATAATGAAAGGGTCCTAGAAAAGTGTGAAAGTGGGTTACAACACTTCACAACACTTTTACAAGACATCCTAGAATTCTTAATGATTCTCAAGGACCCAAGACCTAATGTGAATGTGATGGCCACATTGCAACATTAAATCTAGGAAAAATCAAGCCAAAGTCCACTAGGAGGGCCTAAACATGAGAAAAAGTTGAAGGGTTACTTTTTCCATGTCCACACAACTCAAATAGAAATTGGCAACTAGTTGTCTATTTAGGAATATGATAAATTTTAGAATTAACCATCACTATAATCTCACTAATTACACTCACCAAATCTCGATTGGCTCTAATCTAGTCAAAATGTTGCTACATGATAAAATACTAGTAGTCATGGAACACTCGAACTCAACTAATTTTTCAAATGTATCTTAGATCTTTATTAGAAAAATGAACAAATCATCATTTTCCACTCATCCTCACAAATAGTTTCAATCTACTACTAGACTGCTATTTCATGTGAAAATAATTCATTACATTTTTGTAACTCAAATAACAATTGAAAACTAGTTATCTATTTAGGAATATGATAACTTTTAAAATTATCCATCACTTTTAATCTCACTAACTCCACTCCCCAAAAACTCAATTGGCTCTAGGCTAGTCAAAATGTTGCTAAATGATGAAACGCTAGTAGTCATGGAACATGCTTCAACTCAAAGAATTTAAAAATGGTATCTTAGCTCTTTGTTAGCAAAATGTATACATCATCATTTTTAATTGGTCCTCACAAATAATTTCAATATACTATTAGATTGCTCTTCCAAGTGAATCTAATTCATTATATTTTTGCTTTTGGGGTCCCTCATTTGATATCAATGGCAAAATATTTCTTGGATTTGATAGTGGATTCACAAGATGAGCTTTTATGCTCTCAAATTTTCTTTTATAACTTTAATTTTTACTCACTTTGTGATCCTCTTTGAACATTTTTTGGTACTTTTTGTAGCAAAGTATAACTTGGCAATATTCCCTTATTTTCTTACTAGTCCTAGATTGGCATCTAAAAAATGAAAATCAACAACCTATAAATCTTGGATATTTTTATTCATGGAAGGAATGAAAATTACAATAGTAATATGTCCTTTCTCATTATTTTTTAATCTTGTATGTATCTTGATCTTATTTATCTTTTCCCCGATAATTAAGCTAAGTTATATGGTGGTATAGCCACCAATCTCCTCTTGTTAAAATTTTCTTTAATCCATTCTACAATACTTGTACTTGGCCTTGGAACCTTTACCTCCATAGTTGTAATTTCTTTACTATGATATGTTGTTGGAGTAGAAAATATAAGAATAGGAGATTTGATAACTTCAAGAACTTCCTCTAGATGAATAGGAATTAGAGTCAAGAGAGTAACTACTATTTCTATAAGAACTTGATAACTACTTATATGAATGCATAAAAAAGAATGTTTCTTTTAGTAACTAGTTTCAAATTTTTAGGTCTTAATCTTCCTTCTACTTCACTTGAATATTTCGTCTTTCTCTTTTGATTTCCAAAATTAATACCTACCTCCCTTGTAATAAGAGCTAACACTATACTTTTACCTAGTTGTCTTGACATTTTTCTCTATGGAAATATCTTTTCTTGTTTTCCTAACTTCATTTCTAAGAATGACATAGATCTATACATCACTACCTTATTCATCCAATCCTTGGTAATTACATCCCTAATTAACCAATTAACTAGTGATAGTGTTTGGATATTTCCCATTGACTAAAAAAATTGGGGGCAAAGAGATCTTCTTTTAATTCCACCAACTCATTTGGCACAAGTTCTTAGATGTGAATTCCCTATTTAAACTAAGGTCATTCAACTATGCATGAACTTCTATGGGCTTCATATTTTTCAAGGAAATTTTCCTAAACTCCTCAATATTAGGCACATGTACAAATTTGGTTTTGAGTCTCTTAACCATTATATCTTTGAAGTCAAAAAACCTTTCCTTGTGATAAAATTTAATATTGAACCTAGATAATTTTTCTCCCATGCTCTTACATCTATGGAATTCATGAATTTATATGGTCCAATATGTATCAAAAAATTAGAACCTAGTTTGTGTTTCTTCTTACATTACTCATATACAACTGACAATTACCTATAATACTTCATTGATAGAATTTGAGCACTTGGATACCATGGAAATTTATCCACTCCATAATAAAAAAATCAAACCTACAAAAAATAATTGTAAAAACATCATTGATTCTCTCAAAGTTCTTCAACCCTTCTTTATACTCTAGTTTTGAATCTAGCACAATAAATAGCATCTTTTTTGAAAATTTTCTAACCACATAAAATAATTAGTCTACAACAATGATTAGAATAGATATGGCACCATATGAAAATCCCTAGTGTTAGATAAATTATGAATTGAGAATGAATGGAGATGAACCCAATCAATGTGTTCCTTTCCTTCACTAATAAGGTTGATAATGTAAAATCTCTAATTCTTGAAAGTTCTTTCTACTTATCAAATCACTCTATTGAGCGTGGTAACCATTAGGCTAAGATTTTACTTGAAATGATTTTTGCATGGTATCTTTGATAAATGAGTAAACATTTTTCATCAAGCCATTTTTGTGTAATCTCTCATTGACAAGTTTGTAAATTATTGTCCCACTAAAGTTCATATTATTTTAAATTAAAAACCTCTTCATAGGGTTTCAATATAAAGGCTGATTCAAGGGTTTCAAAATTTAAATTACAAATCATGTGATTTTCAAAAAATATGATAATTCTTGTAATTGGTTTGTAATGATGAGCATATGATATCAAAAATTGAAGGGATTAAATTGTGGCAAGAAAAGATGCAGGTTGTTAGAGTCCACTATCCATTAATTTACTAGTTGAATTGGTCCTTGTGCCAACTCTTTGGTCCATATTTAAATCAAGTATTTCTCATATGACTAAGTATTATATATCAAACATGAAATGAGCTATTTAATGTAAGAGTGTTCTAACCTCCAAGACATCCTTATACAATTCTATTTTTGAAAAAAATTCTTTTTGTTTAAATTATTAGGGGTAATAAATGGGTTTGATGGGGCCTATAACCCAATACATAATGGTTTGGAAGGGAACCGTCAACCTAACAAAGAAAAGCAAGTTGCTTAATAAGATAAATCACATACCAACAATAGCCCGACAACAACCTCTAAAATATTAACATGACAACACAAGCTACATAAAGCAAACAAGCATGGGTCCGAAGCCCATTTACAACCTGGTTTTAATTGGGACTAGAAACCCTTTTGACAAACTTAAACATCGCCAGAAACAACCAGGCGTCAACAAACTAGCCTCTCAGATCATTCAAATCTAATCCCAAAAGAACAGAGAACACAGTGGTATAAACCACCAATAAGACCAAACACCCCACCTCGATAGGGGCTTTGTGATCCACCATTGAAAACTGCAAGAAATCAACTTCTCTGCAGCACAAACTCGCCTAGTAATAGGAAACCAACTCCATCTCCACCTCTAAAGGAGTGAGCTCCCCTCTATTGGAGAGGATGATACGATAAGCTAAACCAAAGCAGCCATAATTCACCAACATCCTCAACCCTCACCTCCATAGGAGAACCGCCCACCTCAATAGAAACAACAACTAAGGGAGGTCCACCTCCATAGGACCTGAGGGGAAAGACAACACAGTAGCCAAGAAAGCAACCATGGCATCCTTTGGAAAGCCCTGCACCAGGAACAAAACCATATGGGGTCTAGGATTAAAACTTGAGACCCACCCAGTAAAGAGAACAAGGCCAAAAGAGCCCAAAGCATGCACCGCAGCCAGGTAAAACTTTAGCAACGACCTCAAACCTGAATCAACTAGCTCCATCACCACCTCTAAAAGAATGTGAGTAGAGAACCCTTTTGAAGAAGGCAAGACAAAAGCAACCCTAATGAAAGACAACAACTGGGGCAATGAAATAAGAATGACACTCATCCCAGCCAAAAGCACCCCACCAAAAATAGGGGAAAAGGACACAACCATCGACCCAACAAAGGATCCAGAAACCAACCATAAAGGAAGCCCCCAATCTGGTAGAAAAAATAAACAGGCCTGAGCAGCACTAGGAAAGCCCAACCATACAAAAAGCTCCGCTCCAAAAGGAACAATGCCTCTAACAGTAGGACTACTCTTTGCTCCCAAAATGCACAAGAAGTAGAGAGGAGAACCCAATAAACAATAATGGCCAAGCAAAAACTACCAAACACCAAAGGACACCCTCATCAAATGATAAAGCCTCAACGACCAGAGAGGGAATAGAGATGCTCTCAAGCAGAGCAAAAGAACATGAACCTAGGCACCAAAAGTACCCCAAAAGACCAACAACCAAACCAAAGACGAGAATCCTAGAGTGGCAAGGGACGAGAAGAGCAGGATGAACCACAACCATCTAGAAATAAGTCGACCAGAAACACCAAAAATTGAGCCAGCTCCCACAACAAGAAACCTCGCAAGGCAAAGAAGACTGGCCAAAGGGAATCCAACAACCACTAACCCCATGTAGTCAACACAATAAGGACTCAGGCACCCATACCAGAGCCACCCACAACCAAGAAGGAACCAATAAAACAATTGAAGCACCAAGGTCGATAGTAACGAAGGGCGTCAAAAACCAGACTCCAACCGCTTCAAACTCCACAACGAGCCATCCGCAAGGCCTCAACACCAGAAAAACAACCCAAAAGGATCCTCATCGACATTCTGGCTAGAAGATTTCAGATCAGGAGCCTCGCTCCTCCTGCTGCTCAAACACAGCCGCTCCCTCCGATGCCCCAAAAGAAAGCCATACGAGGAGCAACAGATAAGGTCTGCCCATAGAAGAGGCTCCTGCAAACCAGGCAGGCCATCGTCACCATTCAGATCGTCTTCCTCTAAAGCTTTGTTTCCCACATTCAAACTCCTGCCTCGCTCGCCTCTCCCACCTCGCTCCATCGATCTATCTTTGTTAGAATTATAATATATATAAATATGAAAGAATATCTTTGTTCTAAGTGCTAAAACGATGATTTAGAAAGAGCGATTATAGTAGTATAAATAAATTATTTTTTTGAAGGGTATCTTGGTGCATGTGTTAAAATATTCTTCACTATACTTATAACTTGACAAATAATCATCCTTGGTTCCAAAAATTATACTTATATACTTGTAATAGCAAAGAAAAATAATTCTTTTCTGATTGAACAAAAAACAAAGAATTGATTGTGATTTCCAAAATGAACCAATTTTGCACTCAATAAGCCATAGTTTGCTAGTTTATTTATTTACCTTCAAAATTGAAATCATTTGGAGCATGTTCTTCAGAGCACTTATACCATTCCTAATTCTTGTAACTATTGTCATCCAAACTTCCATCTTCCTTTATTTTATTTTATTGTGTGAGGATATTTTATCTTCACTTTCTATGTCTATTACCCAATTGTAAGCTTCTAAATAGGAAGAGGGTGGTACTACCTTCATCTTTTTTCTTAGCGATGGATGTAGACCTTTGATGAACCATCTTTTCTTGAGACCATTGATCAATTTTGTTTCTAACTTTATAAGAAATTCTTTAAGTCTAAGGTTATAAGTTCTCATGTTCTTGTGCTTACCTTGTTTTATATTGTAAATTTATGCTACTATTTCATTATCATCATTAAGCAATTTAAACTCTTCTTTGAAGGCATTCTTTAATCTCTCCCATGTATTTTAAAAATCTTGGTCAATTTTTATATACCAATCAATGGCTACACCTTGCAAGGTGGTTGGGAAATATCATAACCAAATTTCTTTATCACCTTGCTTATTTTCCATCCAAATTGTTTCATAGGTCTTCCAATGTTATAGAGGATCCTTTGGTCCATTGCTTATAAACTTGGGCAACTTTTACTTTTCTCCACTAGGGTTTTAATTTTATTTTGATGCAAACCTAGCTCCTAGATTTGCTAGGGAGTTATGATTTAGATGTTCTGATGCTTCTCTCACACTCTTAGTCACATAGGAATCCTTAACTCTTTCCTTGACTTCAGCCTTCTGTGCAATTGTTTTGCATTCATATTTTTATGCACCCTTGGTTTGGTTTCTTTTTCTTTGATTGGCAATCCTTTTATGCTCTGAAGGCTAATCTCATATAGTTTTGTAAAAATATGTGATTTTGTATCCCTACTTCCCTCGTCTAGAGAAGGTTATCTTGAATTTTTAACTTGACTATGTTCTCAGGAAGGGCTTTGACTTAGGAACCGTATGGTTGTATTTTCCTCAAGTGTTTCTTGCAATTTTCTCCTTTGTTTTGTTTGCTCTATAATCTTTAAAGATCACTTGATCTCTTGGTCTTGACCATCTTATGACCACTTTTTGTCTTTATTGGGATCTAAGGGAATGCATCTCTCAAATCTGACCAAATTTATTTTAAGGCAACAATGCCAAATGTTTACTACTCTATCTAATAAAATGAATACATAAATTAATAATAAAGACAAAATGCATACTAAATACATGAGTAAAATATATCTTTATTCATGTACATGGAATTATTACAAAATAATACTAGAGTGTTATACCCCACCCTTGATTTCCAAAATCACTTTTTACTTTATGGTAATTACTATGATGAAATATGAGATTATGAAATCTAGAAAGTTAAATGCTATGATGAGTTTATGCAAAGTGATGTTACTGCATGTAAATGAATTACTGATGGATATGTGATGATATGATTATGATGAAATGTGATGTGATGTTTCTACATTTAAATGAACTACTGATAAAAATACAACAATATGATTATGATGCAATTGTTTACGACTAACTACTCGGTAGTTTTTTGAGTGGAATTGCTGGATATTTTTGCATGCCCTCTAGAGGGAGAGGGGAAGTATCACCCGTGAGAAGGGTAAAGTTACGAGTTTTCTAGCAATGTCATCTGAGCCTAGCATTGGTCAAGTGTTTTGACTTCATTATACCTGAGTGTCTAGGGTTGTCAGTAGCATGTTTGAAGGTAAGTCAAACCCGAGGTTGTTGAGTCGTGTTCTTTCCATTTTGCTTGGATTGTGGTATTTCAAGGTTTTAACAACTTCTCTTTCTTATATCACAGTTACGAGTTTCTAACAATGTCATATCTAGCAGTCAGGCTTCATTATACGAGTGTCTAGGGTTGTCGGTTTGAAGAGTAAGTCAAACTGGGTTGTTGAGTCGTGTTCTTTCCATTTTGCGGATTGTGGTGAGGGTTTAACAACTTCTCTTATATAGTAGGTAAAGTTACGAGTTTTCTAGCAATGTCATCTGAGCCTAGCATTGGTCAAGTGTTTTGACTTCATTATACCTAAGTGTCTAGGGTTGTCAGTAGCATGTTTGAAGGTAAGTCAAACTTGAGGTTGTTGAGTCGTGTTCTTTCCATTTTGCTTGGATTGTGGTATTTCAAGGTTTTAACAACTTCTCTTTCTTATATATGTAGATATATGAATGTATATATGTGTGTGCAAAAGAAACATATATGTATACATATATATACAGGTGCTTATATGGACACATATCTACATATGTATGTGATGGTATGCATTGACGTATGTACGTATACGATCACGTAAGTATATATATATGCACATATGTATTTAATGAAAGAAAATAATGCATGTACATGTACATATACATATACATAAAGTGTTGTATTCTAAATGCTATTATTCGATGTTTTGATATTAAAATGCATGTTGGATATTGATCATCTTGGCTATCTATGAATCCAATATAATATGACAGATACACCAATATAACGACGTGACTTTAGTTGATGTCATCCTTGCATGAAAATGATATTATCGTTTAATCTTTGAATGCATTAAAACTTATATTCTTTTCTATTCCTTGAATTGGCTGGGTAGCCATAATACTTGTGTATGCTCGACTCTTTAAAAGAGAAGCATAAATGTTTATTGTAAACAGAGTTATCTTTGCTTATGCCACCAATTTTGAGCCATGATTGGCTGCGGGAGGAATGCCACTAAGGTGGCGAGAAGATATGTTATACAATGCAAGATTATTTCAAACTAGAAGCCGTGGATTCTATCATGCAAGTGCAATTGGTAACTACTTTTTATAACTGTTTTAGGAGGTCGATTTCTCCCTTATGTTGGTCGTGTTTTATTTTAGGGAGGATATCTTATCTTGTGGTTTTATCTTTTCAACGAATTTGTAACTGTTTCTTGCTATGGGAGGACATGGTTCTGAGTAAATCAGGTAAAAGCCATTTTATTCTGATCTTGAAAAGATAACTGACCCAAAAATTAGTTGGGGGTTAACTTCAGCAGGGTGTATAAATAGTATTGGGGGTGATGTTATAAGGGTTCTTCTTTTCTTTTTACACTATGTGGAAAGCAGATTAGTACTGGTTTTTAACTTCATTTTCTAAGGAAGATATAGGGAAGAATTTTTCGTGGATTTTTGGGGGTGATAACTGAGTGCTACAAGAAGTTGATAAAGGGATTATTGCTGCAATATAGCCAATAGGGAATAGCAGATTGTAGCAAAGTGTTCTTTCTCCATTCTTGTTTCCTTGGTCAGCAAATTAGAGCTCACAATAAGGTTGAGCTCTTAGGGAGAGTGATGAATCTTGAGCCACGTTTGGGCAGAAAAGAAGCTTGTTTATTCTATCACGTTCTTGAGTAGGCAAACTTTATTTTACATTCTTTTATCTTTTTGCAAAAAAGTCTTTTGTGGGATGTTTGAATGGTTAAGTTACTTTAAACAAAGGAGGAACTTTGTTGTTACTGCACTCTATCTCATGCAAGAAGTAGCTGAGTTTAAATTGAAAATTATTTTAAGACCATGAGAGTCTTTCTATATGCTGAATTAAAAGTTATTTAATTTTTTTCATTGACTTGCTTTTGGGAGTTTTGCCTGTATTTGATTAAATAAGTCATGTTTTAAGGGAATCTTGATGACCAAAAGTTGAACCCCGTTCTTGGGGTTGTTGAACCTAAATTTTTAGGATTGAGAACCCAAGAGTCATTGAAAAGTATAGGCATGATTATGTGCTAATTCTTGAATGTAGAAGCCAAACCCAGTTGGTTGTAGTTAAACTTTATGTACTAAACCCTATTCTTGTTGAAAGGCTAAGTTATTTTAAATGAAATATTTGTAAAGAAAGATATTACCATTAATCTTGAATGGTTAAACTCTTCTTTGTGATATGATCTTTATTGAAAGACACTTGATTAGGGTATTCATCTATGATACTATTGTGTCTAGTTATGACCAGGTGGGTCATCTTATTATCTATTGAATGTCAAGTATACTAAAGGTCTAATTTTGAGAGTAATTGCTGTCAAGAATTTGGTAAGCTTCAAATTAGTGGTAGTTGCGAAGACCCGAGTAGTTACGATGAGTAACTTGAGAATTTGAAGTTAGTAATGACTATCAACTTAGTTGAGTTTGACTTAGCAAGTCAATGTGTGTTAAGTAAGAGATTTCAATAAGATTAACCATTGGTTGAACAACAAGTTCGAGTCAACTTAGGTCAGAATCTTCTATGACCATGTATATGTCTTGATCATGGCATAATGTCATCAATATTTCTAAAGAAGCCTAAGAATAGGTGAGAAGGTAAAACTTTTTGATTTGTGTTAGGGATTGAATTAGAGGTAGTAGCCTAGACCCTAGATGTTACAAATGCGTAGCAAGGGAGTTCAATGTCTGAGGTATTTTTACCAAACCGGTCATATTGCAATCTTAGTGAGTAAACACTTATATATATGCAAATTTATTGAAAAATGGGACTAGTTGGTCTACAAATGTTTTTATCCTTAGTAAACAATATTTCAATGATATACATGAAAGACTAAAACCTAAAGGAAGTTATATTCTTAATGGAGATCTAACCATTATTGTGGAGACTTTGTCTATGTAATATTTATACTATATTATGACTAGGAAGGTCAAAAAGTTATCGTCTTGTGTCAAGATTTGCTTAAAGTTCATGTCTCAAGAGTAGTTGCTCTCAAGGGTTAGGGTAACTAAGACTCGAGCAAGTGGTTGTAGCCAAGACCTAGATAGTTACATGAAAGTAACTCAGGTGTTTGAGTAAAAAATAATTAACTCATATGAGTTACTTACTTAGTGAATCTTCACTTTTTGAGAAAGGATTCTATAATAAAACTAAAACATTGAACATCTGAGACTATAAAAAGAAGGAATCTTTAGCTTAAGATGAATACTTATTTATTATATATGCTGAACATTTTGTTAGTACTTTCAGTTTGTGACTAAGTGAAACTAGTTAATGACAGTAAGTCATCAGTAATAACTGTATGTGCATAGAGTAGGAGATTAGATACTCTCATGGTTAATACTAAGAACTTGAATAAGTGGCAATTGCCAAGTTCCAAGAAGTTATGAGAACGTAACGTGGGTATTCAAGGTCAGAAAAATATATTGGTCAAGTCATTTACAGACTTAGTAAGGACTTGAACAAGTGGTAGTTGCCAAGGGGTGATCCCATAAAGTTGGTTTACAATTTCTGGGAGATTATGATCTTTGTTGAAATCACATATTTTTAGAAAATATAATGATTTAAGCCTTAAAAAGTTCCATTTAAAGCATTCCAATTGACAAGGGTTTGATAAAACTACATTAGATCAAACCCCCTTGGATAGAACCCCGCTAGTTTTAAACCATACCTATAACAGAGTCTCCTTTCACTTGTCAAAATGCTGATAAAAAACCACTTTTGATTTACCTTTTGGGAGATCAAATGAATTCATTTAAAATTTATTTTTTGTAAGTATGTAGTCCTTATTATAAGCTTCCCAAAAAGTATTATTTTAAATAAATTTAATTTTATTATTATATTTATTTTTTATTTCTTGTGAATGTAGGTTTTTCATTGAAAAATCAAGCTTTATGTTCTGCTCATGTGGAAAAATAGAAGATTATAATTTTTTTTTAAAAAAATATGAGTGCACTAGATATTGAAGTCTTTGATCCAACCAAAAAAGAAAAAATTAATTTCAATAAATACAAAAAAAGTTACGTGTTATATGATCACACTATGTCTGAATTGTAATTGGTTTGACTTCAAAACTTAATTAAATAAAAAATATTTAATAAAAACTTATCTAACCAAGTGGAAGCACTAGATATCGGAGTTGCAATTCTAAATTCGAAAGAATTAGAATTTTATCCTTCATGGAAAAAAATTTATGCGTTATACGGTGAGCGTCACTTTTGTAAAATGCTGTTTTATGAAAAAAACTAGTTTTTGAGGGAGATGGAAAAAGAAGTGCAATCTGATTCCAAAAATTTTAAAAAAATATATTTAGAATCTACAGAAAAAAAATTCATGAAACTCTAGTTTGCATCATCTTCAAATTCCTCATGGTTTAGCCACTATAGTTGCTCGAAAGTGAAGATTTATTAAAAACATTTATTTTAGTGTCTAGTTTGGCCAAAAATTATAAATCACTATTGTGGGATCACCCCAAGGCCAAGTCGTTATGTGAACATAACATGGGTTTTCAAAGTTAGGAAACCGTAACTAATCAAAATGAATTATAACTTTAATGAAGTTATCTCTTTTTAAAAAATGAAAGATGGTATGATAAGTTAACCATTGGTCAAATAGTAGAAGGTTAGATAAGGTTCTCCAAGTCAAGTAGGGTGGGTGAACAAACGATTCCACTCATAAGTAGCAGTTGAAAATATTTTAAATACTTTGGCCAAAGTGAGTGCAATAGTGTCTGCTTGCACTTGTTGGTTCACTATGACCCAGATTCGCTTAACTAATTAGAGTTGTCATACATAGTTGGAAGGTATCCATAATTGTTTGATGGTATTAGTTAAGTAGAGCACAACACTAGAGCTTAGATGACAATTACTAGAGGGTTCTTAACTATACCCTTCGTTGAAGGGTAGGGCCACTTCCAGTTAGGAAGGTGTGTGGGGGACTGCTAGTCTACAGTTAGAGTAATAAAGCACCTGGGTGATGCTCTCACTCTTGTAGATGACATGCAAAGTCTTGGAAGACAAAAAGTATCTAGATAAAAGATCTCTGACCTTGTTCCTTAAAAGTTAATGATATATCTTATTTAATTTCAATCATTCATGTTAAATGAAAAAGGAAAAATTGGTTACTCTTTTGAGTTTGAAAAGTAAAGTAAATTTGTTAAGAAATGTTTATATCTTCAATTATTCAATTGCATTTCTAATTATTGTAAATATTTTTTTTTATATCCCATTTTACCTATGATGGTAGTTTATTATTGTATGGTAATTTAAACGAAGAAAATTCTTTATAGAAGGAGGTGGTTGTTACACAAAGATGGTCAACCAAGGATCAAAGTTGATTTGATTAAATCATACTCCTTTCCTTGATGATACACAATCTATTTAAAAGACTCAACTATCATCAAGAGGAATATAATCGTCAACCAACTAACACTTTTAACTACTCAAAGTTGATAAATAATTAATATATAGTTAAATAACCAATATAATCAAAACATAATAATATACATTGTACACTGACTATAAGGATGAATATCCTCATCTTCGTCTACAAAATCTCCACACATGAGTTGCATTAGAGTTGTATTTTAGTGATTGTATGTAAATTTTTAGAATTTTGGTGATTTGATTTGCAAGAAAATATTTGGATGCCATCAAGAAGATCTACATTTTAAAAGCTTATCCACATTTTATTGTTGATTTATTCCCTAATTTTGGAGTGCCTACATTTCAAGAGAATTTTGTACCATTTAAGGGTTTTTTCTAGAGTGGTTGTATAGTATTAGTGGCATCATATGTGATCAACATTTCTAGTCATTATTGTTAATATTGACACTAATGAGGGTTTCCCATAATCTTAATTGCTATTCTATAATTATGTCTAGTTGCCAATCAACCATTCTATACTTGTCAAGATTGTACAACTCCTTAACAACCACCATACCATCTTCCTCTATGTTGTACAATATTGAACCAATAAGGAGTTTAAGGTTTCATAGCTATATAGGTTTGAATTTAATCTACATCCATTAGATTAGCTAGTTGTACAAGTTGCTAGGGGGGTCTTGTGAGTGAATAAATTAGTGATTAATTCTAGAAATTATTTCTAGCTTTGCACACCAACATTTGTAATCATTTTCTAGCAATAAATAATCAACTCTAGAGGTTCTAAAATTGTTTTTGGATCTCTTATTATGGTTATATTAGATATAAAACAACAACTATTCTTGACCTATTTGACATATAATTTTGACCTGTTGTTTGTAATGCATTAATGATAAATTCCAACATTTTGAGGGTTTGTGGTGCTATTTCCAACTAATTGTTATTTTGATAAGCATTTATTTTAGTTTAGTTTGTAGTTACATTTTATTTTGGTTTTTAAAATTAGGAAAATATGAAAAAATAGAATATACAAAATCTAGATTGGGGATATTACACAAGGGAGGAGGTGGTACAAGTTGAAAATGAACAAGGCAAAGACAAAATATAAGGCTTGACCCATATCGACAACTTAAGATCTTGGTGGTTATAAACAACAAATTTTTGGTTCAGAGATAAAAAAATAAAAGTGAGTTATTGATGAATCAAGTATCATGCTGAAAGATTGTGTTCGCATGATTAACTTATGTCAAGAAATAACTTTTGCTTAAATTTTAATCGAGTTTAACCCCATAAAAGATTCAAATAATATTAATCTAACTATATAACATACTTTCAAATGAAATGCAAATTACACAATAACCCATAAAAATAAATTATACTAAACAATTATAACATTATCAAAATTCATTTGAGGGGGTCCCTTTCCGCTGTAGAAGATGCTTCAAAACTGGACATGCTGTTGTGCAATGTGGATTCGAGAAAAAGACAAAGACAACTACTTGGTGGAATGCCGCTTCTCAACAACATTACATAGTTGAGAAGAAATCTGATCAGCTAAGGAGCTTCTCTGAGGTGGTGGTTTCTGATTCACAAGTTGCTGGGGCTTCTGATTCACAGGCTGCTGGGGTTTTGACTGCTGGGGTTTCTCCATCCTCCGCTTGGGGAGCTACCATGATAAATCATATTGAGCAAACGATTAGACCGGTTTCTGTTTCTGGTGATGGTGCTTCGATTCCCATCTCTGGCAGCTCTCCGATCATTTCCACACCTGTTCAGGAGAACTATGATGTTACCTCTAGGGCTGCGGATTTTCATACTCAGGAAAATGATAGGCTGGCTTGGCAAGCTAAGGCAGCACAAGTTGAAGAAGGCTGGATTACTGTTATTGGAAAAAAATCTAAACCCTCTGGGCCTTCTTTCGATATGACTCTTCGCTCCAACAAGCGAAACTCTAATTGTAAAACCTAATGGTGTTTGTTTGGGAGCTGGTTTTTTGTTGACTGCAGGCTGTCTTTTCTGCAGACTGGTCTTTTTGGCTGTTTTCAACAATTTGGCTTTTTGGCTGTAAAGGGTTCTGGGTCCCTTCAAAATTTGTTTTCCCCAAATATCAAAAACATTATCAAAATTCAAAATTAAAATACTAACAAACACTTTTTGAACAAACTTACAAAACATCTTGATTAGGTAAATCCCTACCATTTCAACATCAACAAAATAAGGAACAAACTTACACACAATATTGAAAAAGGAAAGCTAACCACGTTAAAGATGTGAAACTCTAAGACTTTTGCTATAAATATAAACAAACTTAAAATGATACGAAAAAATAAAAAGAGAAAAAGAAAACGCATCAAACTAAACCAACGTCTCTCATCTCTTCAACTTCCCTTTGAATCTCTGGGACTGAAATTTGAGATGAATTACTTATAGAATAATAAAAGTTTTGAGATATCCATAGCAGAAAGGATCGTTACGAGCTTTTTCCGGGAGAAAAGGAAAAAGTTTTAAAACATGTTTTCCTTTCCCTACCGTTGTCATTCCTAATTTGTTCTTTTCGCTATGCTACCTATATATGAAACGCAACACACTTCTCTTCCGCTTAATTCAACACCCTGTACAACTATTACCTGTTTGAAGCTTAAGCACTTCAATTTGTTCTAAAATGAGGAGGGCGTTAAATCTAGTTGATCATTTTCGCAAGCGTCCAGTCGAGTCTTCATCATCATGCAGGTAGACATTTACCTTTATGAGCACTCCAGAGTATATTTGCTTGCAGTGGAATTCATACAACCTATTTACATGAAATGGGTTTGCATTGCCCTTGCTTCAGAGCATATTTATCCTTGTGCGTGCAAATGGAAATCAATTGCCCATTTATCTGAAAAGGGTTTCCATTGTTCTCGCTTCAGGGCATATTTATATATGTGCGTAAGAAGAAACCAAACAACAAGATAACTTTCTTCTCCACCTTCACAAATTTTAGGCCTGGTGAATTTTATCATGTAGAAAGATTGCTACGGTAATAGATCATCGTTTATTGGTTCAATAGGAAATATATTTCTCATTAGCAGGTTGTCAAAATTGCTGTAACCTTATCTGCTGGTAAATTTATTCTGTCTCAAATGTATGCCGAGGCAAAATCTTAGTAATGAGACTCGAACAAATTACTCTCTAAAACATTACAATAGCTTTGTTGAGACATTTTGGGATCTACCTTTTCCAGTGGGTAAATTTCTATTTTTCAGGTACTAGAAGAATACCCGTTTTTGATTTTATAACCAAAGAGAATGGTGTTTGCTTTGCAACATTCCTCTTGTTGATATTCTAAGTCTAACAACGGAGAAAACTTAGTCAAACATGTTTTCATATGCTTCTAAATGTTGCTTTTTATTTGTAGAATGTATGACTACTATTTTTGTTCTTAGGATCCTTTTTCAAACGCTACCCTTATTTTTTACCAGTATACAGGTCAAAAATATAAATAAATTCACACTCTGAACGTACTCAGATTGTATTTTCCATGTCTCATGTATGACGTCCATGTGATTCTGGTTCTTTTGTGCCTCTAGTTGAATCCTTCATTCATTGGAAGTCTCACTTGTATCTACCTACAAAACATGGTTATTACTGCTAAGGAAAATGAGACATGGACCACAGCAACACTTGATCATTTCTCTTTCAAGGCTAATGTTAAGAGTGGTGGAAAAAAGTTCAGGTGGTTGCGGCATAATGATAACGGAGGACACTTTTCGAGAAGATTGGTACAACAAATTTTGGGGAGTCGTAGTCATAATATTTTCTGTTTTCATAATATTTCCAGAAGCATTTGTAATTTCAAGTTTTGGGGAGATTTGAGTGTGACACAGGTGTAAATTGTAAGTATGCGGCACAAACTTATCCCACACAAGAATGCAGGCCAAGATTATCTCTCACTGCACAGACAAGTTGTTAAGCCAAAACAAATAGATGAGGAGTGCTGCACAAACAATAGATGATTCTTACCTATGGGAATATTGGCCATTTTTGAAGTTTGTTGATTTATTGTTTTTGATAGGTAAAGTGAGGGATCTAAGGGGGCCTTTGCCCATAATGAAAATAAACTTCAATGCAACCAACCAAAATGAGGTGCCAAGCACCAAAACAACAAGACTAGCTCCACTTGAGGGAGATAGAAGCAACTTAAACAACTTGAATTTGAAGAGATACTACAAAAGCAATCACACAAAAACCTTCCAAACACACTAAATAGACAACAGCCCTCCTTTAAAATTTACTAACCCTCTAAGAGGCAGAGAGATAGAATCAAACATGTGTCAAAATCAATCTCCTTCTCTTTTGGGAAAGAAGAGCCTCCATGGTCCATGAAGAACCAACTCTAATTGAATTCTTGGCTTCCATACACGGTTTTTCTGCTTACAATTTTCTTCCTCTGTGCTTCTTCTTTGGCGACAAGGAGGTAAGGGCCTTTAGAATCATCAGGGGAAGATTATCCAAGCCATCCCCCAACTCCTGATCTGAAAGAAGAGTTTGAGCCTGGAAATTTTCTAACTCACAATCCACAAGCAATTTGGTCAAGTGAGCTGCTGCCTCAAAATCCTGCATCAAACTAGCAAATCCAAGTGAAACAAAAAAAACTCCTTTGGAAAAACTTGCCAATAGAGGACTGGATAGTAGGACACCTGCTGAAACTTCCTCCTTCATCTTCTCCTTACCAGCCCTCCTTTAAAATCTACTAACCCTCTAAGAGGCAGAGAGATAGAATCAAACATGTGTCAAAATCAATCTCCTTCTCTTTTGGGAAAGAAGAGCCTCCATGGTCCATGGAGAACCAACTCTAATTGAATTCTTGGCTTCCATACACGGTTTTTCTGCTTACAATTTTCTTCCTCTGTGCTTCTTCTTTGTCGACAAGGAGGTAAGGGCCTTTAGAATCATCAGGGGAAGATTATCCAAGCCATCCCCCAACTCCTGATCTGAAAGAAGAGTTTGAGCCTGGAAATTTTCTAACTCACAATCCACAAGCAATTTGGTCAAGTGAGCTGCTGCCCCAAAATCCTGCATCAAACTAGCAAATCCAAGTGAAACAAATAAAAACCCTTTGGAAAAACTTGCCAATAGAGGACTGGATAGTAGGACACCTGCTGAAACTTCCTCCTTCATCTTCTCCTTACCAGCCTTTTGTCCACACTTTCTTTGGGCCCACAATTAGCTTTCTTTCTTTTGACTTTTGAACTGAGAAATGGTTAAAAATTCTTAGTTAAGTAATTGGTTTTCCTCTTCTTCTTCCTTAGAAGCTTGACATGCCAAACCCTCATCATCCATCAACTGAGAATCAATCCATTCTCAAATTTGTGACCCTGCAAATTCTCCAAACCAAGGCTGCTCTGTCCTGCCATTGCCTCCACGTTTCATCTTTGTGGGGCTACTGAGCCTGGTTGCCCAACACTGTCAAAGGGAAAAGAAGAAATCCCAGCTGAACCACAGAACCTCCCAAAAGATCCACAACTGGATCAGGAGAAGAATCATTTAATCCTTTCCTCACTTCAGTGGAAAAACAACCATGATTCCTCCATATAAAGTCCTTGTCTGGTTGTTCAGCTTAAGGAATCCATTTTTCTGAACAATAGTGAGAGGAAATCTAGTTCAATTTAATGCTTGATCTTGTGACAGCGAGAACATCAAAAGGGCAAGCAAGCCTTCAAAGCTTACATGTTGAAGCTATGCACCATGCAAAGGAAGGGTTCTAATGAAGTGAAGCAAGGGATTAGAAATGTCAAGAATGGCACCAATTCTCATAAAGCTGCTCCAAAAACCATCTTGCTCTGGATCCATCCTTGCGAAGTCTCCAATCTGCATTGCTAGCAACTTAATCAAAATTAAATTTCTTAGGACCAAGGGAAGACTGTAGGGTCAGATACAAAGAGGGAACTTGGCAACAATTTCCACCTCTGGGTCACAAAAGGTTTTCCAAGGACACAAGTAGATTGCAACCCCACCATAGAACCAATGGTTTCATACAATTGGTCCTCCTCTGCCTGAAACTGTATCTGAAAGAAACCCTTAGAGAGAAAGAACAAAGAGAGGCAGACAAAGCTGTTCCAAGTGCTCTCCATCCATTGATAAATTTTAGCAATTATGCTCTTCTGCCCAAAAATCTGCCCACAAGAGATCTATGATTCACTGCCAAAGTCCTTTGAAATCAGATTAATGCAATCTTCTAGGAGGCTCTGCTCTGAGATATCCTCTCGCAGCCTCACTCTGTCAAATCCCTGCTGTAGGCAGGAACGTGGATGCAGCAAACACATTAATGAGAATTAAAAATGATATGAAAGAATTTTGGTAGGCGACAAAAGAACTTGCTGGAATGACAGAAGGAAAAGGCATTACTTATGAAGAGCCTGACCTTGTTGGGGTAAAAAAGGGGCAAATGCATTATTGATAATTTAAAAGACAAGCAATTTGCCTCGGTTACACAACATGAATTTTCATAATAAGTTGAATATCTTTATGTGAAGGGGAGGAGAAGAATGGGAAGAGTTAGATGCAGAGAAGAGGCATGGTGCATGCCAGGCTTTATCACAACTATGGAAAAAAGTTCAAGAAGCCAAGAAGGCCATACAAGGAGGAACATTTGGATGTAGAGCTGAAGTTAGTGAGAGAGTATGGGCTCAAAAACAAGAGGGAGTTGTGGTGGGTGCAATATGCACTTAGCTACATCCATAATGCTGCCAAGATGTTTCTCTCTCTAGATGAGAAGAACTCTCACCAATTGTTCAAAAGGGAGGCACTGCTGAGGAGGATGAACAGGTACAGCCTTATCAACGAGAGCCAGACAAGCTTGACAATGTCCTTGCGTTGACCATGGAGAACTACTTGGATCATCACCTCTAGCCTTAATCTGCAAGTTTGGCATGGCCACCTCCATCCACCATGCTTGTGTCTTTATCATGCAATTCCACATCAGTAATGGTTGGCGGAGAACATGTGAGCTAAACAATGAAGCTAGTGTTTTTATCGTCTCCATTCAAGGTTTTTTTTGGGACTTTGCTTGAAGGGGAGGAGGAAGATGGGCCACGTACCCGTGGACCACAACTAGAGCCAACAAGGTGTTGCACACCCACCTCAGCTGTTGTTGACAAATTAGGAGCAATGGCTTCTTGTATGGCTGCTTGTTGCCTTGCCATCTCCAATTTCTTTTCATCTAGTGCTGCAAGGAGGGCTATCATCTCTCATTTGACCTCTTTGGGGGCTTTTGTACATGGCTTGGCATCACGGCAAGGAATGCCTGCAAGATGTTATTTGAGGCGATTGATGCCTCCACTAAGCTTCTTCGTGCACTAGGTACAAATATCACTCCCTTGTATTGGTCCCTATATGCCATATTTCCAAGTGGGGTCACAACTACCAGGGGGTTTCCTTCCAACAGGTTGACTTGCACTTGCTGTGTTCAGAGTAGAAGCATATGCGGAGCCGGATGCATTGTGATTATAAATAAACCTACAATATTGATAAGAACAAAAAAGTAACATAAGCATAGAGCTAGTAGAAAAATCAGAAATTCAGATGAAATGTCTTGAATTTAATTCAAAATAAATAATTTATTGTTTTCATTTGAAGTTTGTATATGTTTTCTTTCTAAAATAACATAATCATTGGACCACTGATAACTGATAAGAATGCTTATCAACACCTGAATTGATTTTATAATTTAGAAAAATTTGTTCACCTGTTTAATCAAAATAGATACTTTAAGAGGAAAAATTTAAATTGGTTCACCTGTTAAATTTAATATTTTCAGCATTAAGTGTTCATAGCCAATCGAGTATATTTGGAAAGAGAAAAAATACAGAAGTTGTTATCTTTTTTTTTTTAATCTTACATAAATTTACTATTCTAAAACACATGATGTGCAATTTATCTTTCATCTGTTTCCACACATGGTTTGTAGACAATTTATCAGAAATTCAAATTTTAAGAGGAACTGGAAGTATGCTACGAGCTACCTATTTCTCTCCTTTTTTCTTTTTTCTTTTTATCTTACATAAATTTACTTACCTATTTATCTTGCATTGTTATGTGTTTTATCTTGATTCTTACCTATCTATCTTACAATTTAAAATGATCTATGATTCTATCATATGTGAATATCAATAAACACATATATATATTTTTGAAAAATAGAAAAAAAATTGCTTACCTCTCTTTGCAAATCCAAGTCGCTGGAGACTAGGGAGTCGGGACCTTTCGCTGCCTCTCAAATCACTGAAAAATCCGAAAATGATTTCGAAATGCTGTGTATGGAGTTGAGATCGACCTAGGGTTTTTATAGGGAAAAAAAACAGTTGCAACCTGCAATTTTTACCTTTTCTGCTGTGTCTAGAGTTTTTGGCGAGTTGCAGCCAATTTTTGGTGGGTTTGTGGGCGAGTATTTGGCGAGTAATCTTCTTCAATGGGTTGCGAGTTAACCTGCGAGCCACTTGCTTGGGTAAAAATTTTGCGAGTACTCATCGAGTCTGCAAACAATGTCTGAAATAATTAAATCCACAAAAGATAATGCATCATATCCATAAAGTGCCTTGAAGGGAGTCATACCTATAGACACATGATGTTTGGAGTTGTAGCAATATTCCCTAGGATAAATCTATTTGATCCATGTTGTTTGCTGCCCTGTAACATAATTCTTCAAATACCCTTTGATCCATTTATTCACAATCTCCATTTGTCCATCCGTTTGAGGGTCATGACTAATGCTTGGAGTCAACTTTATGCCTGTCAACTGAAAAAGTTCTTGCCAAAAAGAAACTAATGAATCTGCTGTCCTTTTCACTTACAATGTTCCTAGGTAGCCCATGTAGTCTAAACCTCTCTAAAAAACAAATCAGCCACCTATCGAGCCTTATATTTTGAAGATATACCATAAAATGAGCATGCTTAGTGAGCTTGTCCACAATCACAAAAATGCAATCCTTATCATGTACCTACGGAAAACCTGTGATAAAATCCATAGAAATGCTCTCCCATTTCTAATTTGTTATGGGTAAGGGTTGCAATAGTTTGGTTGGAAATACTTGTTTTATTTTGTTCTATTGACAAGCCAAACACTCCCTAACATGCTTCAACACATCTCCCTTGCGTCCTTTCCATGAAAATTGTGCTCACTTGCTTGTAGGTCTTGTATCTTGGGTGACTTGCTAATGGTGTGTCATGACATGCCCTTAAAATCTTCTCCATGATCTTTGATTTTGGAACGAGATACACCCAGTCCTTATTGAGTTTGAGCTCATCGACCACCTTGTACCTATCATCTTGTAGCTTACCATCCAATATATCAAAAGCAAATGTGTTTTTGGCATATATAACTATAGGGCTTTCTAGATAATGCATCAGCCATGACATTATTTTTCCCTTTAACATACTCTATCAAAATCATAAGCCTATAGCTTACTTACCCACTTCTATTGTCTATCATTCAAATTGTTTTGATTGAGGAAAAACTCTAGGCTATTGCGATCCTTCTTCACCACAAATCTCCCACAAACCAAGATTGCCTGAACTTGGCCAACGCATGCATGATGGCCAACATCTCCTTGTCATAGAATGAGAAACTCCTTTCTAACTCCTTGAGCTTCCTACTCTCAAATGGTATG
The DNA here is from genome assembly GCA_007258455.2 of Sequoia sempervirens. NCBI lineage: Eukaryota > Viridiplantae > Streptophyta > Pinopsida > Cupressales > Cupressaceae > Sequoia > Sequoia sempervirens. The sequence goes on along the minus strand of VDFB02154748.1, from coordinate 17,569 downwards.
GGATGTTTGTTTTGCATCAAAACCGCTCCAATTCTCTCTCTTGAATCATCACACTCCAAAACAAAAGGAAGTGAAAAATCTAGAATGGTTAAAATGAGACATGAACTCATTACTTCCTTGAGCTTGTCAAAGGATCTTTGTGTTGAATCTTTGTAAGAGAAATCTATTTTCTTTGTCAAATCTATCAATTGAGCTGCTAGTTGTGAAAACCCTTTGACGAACCTCTTGTAATAATTGCAAAGTTCAAAAAACCCTTTCAAGTGTGATATAGTTCTAGGTGGAGGCCAATCCTTGATTGCCTTAATCTTTTCATCATCCACACAAACCCTTTGGGTACTAATTTTATGCCCTAGATATAATATCTCTGTTAGCCCAAACTCACATTTTGATGCTTTGGCAAAGAATGATTGCTGCTCTAGAATACCCAACACCTGATCTATGTGTCTCAAATGATTCTCCCAAGTCTTATTGTAAATCATTATGTCATTAAATAAAACTAATATAAATTTCCATAATTCAATGAATTCTTGATTCATGCAAGAATGGAATGTGGCTGATGCACTAGTCAACCCAAATGGCATGACCAAGAACTTGTAATGCCCATAATGACACCTAGAAGTTTTCTTATGCACATCCTCATCTCTCATCCATATTATTAAAATGGTGACATTACATTGAAATGTCTTTATATAGCCTTCTAACTTCTAACTACCCAACAACTAACTAACAGCTAATTACAACTTATTGATAACTAACATATAATAAATTAACATTAACTTAATATTGTAGAGGAGGGAGACCGACTACTCCGGGACTCTAGGTCACGAGAGAGTCCTAAGCAACAGGCTGCCCTAATCTACCTCAAACTTTGCTAAACGAATTGGAAAGGTTAAGATGTTAAGGTTGAGAAGGGAGAGCAATCTAGGTATTGCTGTCCTTCTGCTAAACCGAATGTTTCATAGGGCCAGGCGAGCTGATTTTGAGGGTTCAATCTGCTACTTAGATAGCTCATTGTCTGAGGACAATAGCGTAGACCACAGACTCCAACGTGGCGCTGGCGTCTTAGATGGGCGTTGGTGTTTGTATGGACAGAGAGTCTTAGAAACAGATCGAAACACCAGAAAACCAACTAGCAGATTGATTGATGAATATTCTATACCATGACAAAATACCAGAAAGATAAAAAACTGAAATGTAACGAGGAGAATACTATATCTAAGCTAAGTTAGAATTGACAAAGAGAGAGTGAGAAAAGCGGACCTTTCTACCCATGAGTTGAATCTTCAAGAGCTCCACATGAAAACACCTACACACACAAGACCAAGGAAAATGTTGGGGCTGTTTTTAGATGATTGCCTTAGTCAGTCCCCTGCTTTGGTGTTTCCACCTCCATGAACAGCCAGATAGCAACAACGTATGGAAAAAGATGTAGAAACAGAAAGGAAATAGTGCTAAGAGAAGTCACCAACAACAAGCGTGCTACACAAATAGACAAAGTGATGCAAAGAGCAATAGTGAAGAACAACACCACCTCCATAGCTACGAGCGCTTAAGGCAAGTAGTGGGAGGAGAGAGCTTGCAAGTCCTCCAACAACAACGTTGCTGCAACAAATGGAGTGTAGGAGCCAAAAACCCAACAGCTTGCAGCCACAAAAGAGTGATGTAGAAGCTAAGAGTGAGTGAGAGAATGAAGTGGAATCAAGAAGAAATGAAGGAATGAAGTGGAATCAAGAAGAAATGAAGGAATGAAGTGATAGGTCATTTGAATGGCAAAAGGGAGGCAAAAGAAGTCAAGGGAGGCAGAGACGTTACACTTCATCGCTAATGGAGAAACGTAACGCCTCTGCAAATTCCAAATGCAGGAATCCTATCAAGACAGCAGTGCGGATGTCGGTGCGCGTGTCCCCGACAGGGATTCCTCCATTGACGCGGAAACGAGCTGCCAAGTGGATGGAGAAAGGTGGTGGATGTGGAATTGCATCATCGAATTTTATGTTTCCTAAGGTAAGGGTGATGTAAATGGGGAATTTGCTTAGGGGTGCAAATTCACTCCATTACACATATTATTTATTACATTAATCTATGTCAAGCACTATAATTCCTAACACCTCCATTTAGTGTTGACATAGGGACTTTATTTTGGTGTTTCAATATCAACAATTGGCTTATCTCATATTTACCCCCTTAAATGAATTTTTTTCTTTGGATGTTGGTTTCGACCAATAATGCACCCAATTACAATGTGCAATCGCAAAATCTTTTACACCCTTATGGCTCCAAAATTCTTATACAAAATGAAAAAGATAAATTAAATTGGTAGTAACCATTTAAAAACCTCTGTCTTCTACATCAAATAATGAATCAAATATTCATAGTGTTCTCCAATGCTTTTTGGGTTTTGTGCTCCTGTTCAACAACTTTCCAAAACATTTTGAATTTCTTAAATTCATTAAGAACTGAGAAAGATATCACAGTTTTAGTGAGACCATGTTAAATTGCCATTAAAATTCAGAACAATGTACCAACAATAGAATGGCGCCTACTGAGAACATGATTTCTCCTTTGCTCAAATTGAATATCCATCAAACAACATCATAATAAATTCATACGAATCATTCAAACAATGAAACCCTCGTAACTGAAATACAAAAACTTCTTCTCAACCGTCTTAATCTGCTGCACTTTTTTTGCAACACCTTTGATTTTTGCATCTTTGAATATATAAATTTTTTATTTTTCTGATTTTTAATATGGATATGAACAAAATGGAGTGAAAACAGTGAAAAGTGTGAACAAGATGGATAAAGGAGAGAAGCCAAATGCAGATGGATGTTGAATGTTGACAAATTTGCACATGGTTTGCATTGCGTCTTTGTTGACAAAATATAAGAATGGTGGACGAACATCAATGGTTGTTGCACTTGGTTTGCATTGCTTGGCCCCTGTATGCACCGCTTTGAAGAGGAAAAACAAGTGAATGGAAGGAAACCAAAGAGGTCCATAAAACTTGCTTTGATACCATATTGAAAATGGGAAACAAACAAAGAGCACAAGGCTACATTACACAAATTTAATTATTCATCTTCAACACTCATTATTACATTGCAATGGCTTTATATAGCCTTCTAACTTCGAACTACCCAACAACTAACTAATAACTAACATATAATAAATTAACATTAACATGTTATTTTATTAAACTCGTTAATCGCTTTCTCAATCTTTTCTTTATGCCTCTTGGGATGACAATAAGGTGTAGTGATGACTGGTTTCAAACCTTCCTCCAATACAATGACATGTTGAAACCTTCTATCTATAGTTGGAAAACTCGGACTCGGCAAAAACTCGGTAGACCCAAAATTTGCGACTCAGCAAAGACTCGGCAAAAACTCAGCAAAAACTCGGCAACTTGAAAAATTGCTTAAATTTCTTTAAAAACACTTTTTTTTGCAAAACTCAAAAACAAAATATATCCAATGAGTCCATAAATGAGTACAAAAGTGTTTTCTATTAAATTTGATTCATTTAAATACAAATTGAGTACAAAATGACATCATCATGCGAAACCTTGATAAATAGTTACCTGGCAACTATTATGAATTTATGATGATTGTCTTTGAAAATCATCATCATAATTCATAATTTGCATGTTACAACATTTGGCATCTTCCTCTATCCTAGTCTAGTGAAAACTTGGGGAGAGGTTCTAATCTTTGCACACCATTGTAGTCTAGTGAAAACTTGAGGACAAGTTCTAATCAAATGATATTATGATAGTGATAAAGATAATTGTCTAAGTTGTCGATTCTAGTCTCCACCCCTAGATCCCCTCATTGTAATCAAATTTTTGATATGAGAAGAGATCCCAATAACTAGTGGGGGTCTAGGAGTGGAGATCTCAATGGGGTTGAGGGGTGGTGCTCCTTGTGGGGGTTTGGGGGCAACGCCCCCAATGGGGTTGAGGGGTAGTGCCCCTCATGGGGGTCTAGGGGCAATGCCCCCAGTAGGGTCGAGGGCAGTGCCCCTCGTGTGGGGGTCTAGGGGCAACGCCCCCAGTGAGGTTGAGTGGCAGTGCCCCTCGTGGGGGTCTGGGGGCAACGCCCCCAATGGGGTTGAGGGGTAGCACCCCTCGTGGGGTCTGGGGGTAGCGTCCCCAGCACGCTCCCTGTTGCGATATGCTGCGGGGTCGAGTGGCGAAGCCCCCACCACCAAACCCAAATTGAGGCCTTTGAAACCATATAAAAATTTTTGTCGCATACCATTTCCACAATTTTATCACTTAAGGAAGAAGTTAGGTATTTGGCACTTTTTTATGAAAAATATTTGCTCTTCGAGTGCTATGTGAGGAAGTGTGAGGTGCATGCATGCATTTGTAAGGCAAAATCGTGATTTTTTGACTATTTTTTGTTGTGTTTCACATTTTTGATGTATTTGGTGAGTTTTTTTGTCAAGTTTAGAGTTTTTTTTTTGTTATGATGCCTTTTTTTGCCATGGCGGCTTGATGTATGCATTCACTACGAGTTTTTGCCATGGACTCACCGAGTTTCTGGGCGAGTTTATTTGGGGAGTACTTGCAGGCTAGAAAACTCGTTGAGTTTTTCAAGACTCATGGAGTTTTTGGCGAGTCTACCAACTATGCTTCTATCTAGCGACAATTCTAGAGGAATACCATTGAACACCATGCTATGCTTATCCAAGATGGATTGGATGTCAACATTGTAGGATCTTCCATCCTTGGATGAACTTGTATCTATAATCAAATATTATGTTGCCCAAGCTACTTGATCTCTATGAAAAGCTCTCTCCATCCCTTTAGCCAAAACAATCCTGGGAGCTCCGTTGGATAAGCCTTGAAGAATCACCTCTTTTTCTTTAGATTTGGATTTCAACTCTATAGTTTGATAGCTCTAGGGAAATTTTCCAAATGAGTGCAACCACTACACACCCAAAACCATATTTGTCTCACCAATGCCAACCACATAAAAAATCATCTTGTACTATATGTCTCTTTAAAGTGATGTCAAGATGATGAATCCTCTTGGTGCAAGGGATAGTGAATCCATTTGCCACAATAACATTAAATCCTTCAAAGTCGAGTATTCTTACTCCCATCCTAGTCACCGATCCCTCAGCGATGAAGATATGGAGTCCACTATCAATCAATACTTTCGCTCTATGACTTTGCAAGATCCCTTGAACTTGAAAAGGATAATATCCAGGTGCACTTGAAAGAGTAGCATGTATTCCTCCAACAACCCCTCCATTGCTCTCTTGCTCTATCTCATCAATTACAACCTTAGGCTCTTGTTCTTTTGCCTTTGAATCATCTATAACCACCTCCATGAAATGTACTTGTCCTTTGCCCAGGCTCCTAGGGCTCTCTACGTGAAGACACAATTTCTTCCTCTAGAGTTCATTTTTTGAATCCTCATTCTTGTTAGGCCTTGGAGTTAACACCTTTAGTTGAGGGAAACTTTTTTGGAAGGGTTTCTTTTGCTATTCTACTGTAGTAGGCTTGGAGCTAAAATTGTTTTTGGCCATTGAATCCTCCAAATTCAAAACTCTCCTAATGGCATCCTACAAAGATCTTGGATCCAATACCCTCGCTAAACCCTTGAGTGGTTCAGTTAGACCCTCCACAAATAGCACTACGCGTCACCTCTTCATCACATTTGGAATCATCATTGATAATTTTTGAAACTTTGCCACATAATGCTCAACTGTACTCTCTTGCCTCAACTGTGCTAGCTCTTTGAAATGAATCTTTGGATCCTTCCTATCAAACTTGTATCAATTTTTGGCTAAACTCCTTTAGAGTAGTAATAGAATCATGCCCTTGTGTTATCATGCCGTGGTACCACCATTCATGAGCCACATCCTCCAAGTGTAAGGTAGCGATTTTAATTGTTTCTCTCCATACATAGAGTTTAGTGAATAGTAGGTATCTAATTTCATGTAACCATGCCCTAGCTAAACAATTATTTGATCCATCATAAGTAGGTCTAGTGATCCTCCCAATCAATGTTGTATGTTTTTTGGGGTTGCTCTTGATAATATTTCCTACCCCTTTTATTCCCGCTCCTTGTTTTCATCTCATAGTACTCCATAAGAGTCATGTCATGACAGATTGTTTGGGCTTAGAGTATTGTACTTTGCATGATACTTTGCCATCTCATCCTTCGTTTGAGGTGGTAATTACTGCTCCTCTTCAAATTGATCTTCTTCTTCTCTTTGCAAAAATTTGGCCCAGAATGTGTTAATAGGAGGATTAATTAAGACCCTATCATTGACTGAGTTGCTTCCTTCTGCCATATTCTGATTTGGCTTCGTAGCACTCCATTGTTGATTCATTCCCCTCAAAATTTGAACTATTCTGCCATAGACTCTCATGGAAGATTGAAATTTCCTGGCCAACTCCATGTTTTCATGGTTGATGAACTCTTGAAGGTTTCCCTCTTCACCTTAGTCACCCATGATTCCTTCTCTCCTTTTCTCTCTTTGTTGATATCTGATTTCCTTATCACTCCCTTGCATGAATCTGCATCACGAACTGATCGACAGGTTGGTAAGAATTTTGGCTTTGATACCAATGTGATGTTCTTGGTTAAATTATGAAATTTCTATGGTTTCCAAGCTAGAAATAATAGATAGGCACCAGTAACATTGCTAGAATAAAATAGATGTAGTCCTCTATTTAATACCGTTCGTGTTCAGATTTGATTCACGTGTATATATAATTTGGACAACAATGGTAATGTAGATAGCTGTAAAGATCCCTCACTTCTATTTATTGATCAATAAGTAATGATGATCCATATACAAGTGATTTATGCTAAGACCTAATGAGTAGATCTGAAACAACTCACAATGTAGATTTGATAAGAAACTTTGGCACTAATACTAACTCACTGTATATTGATAGAGTTTGGGGCTATGAATTGTTTGATGAGGGATTTCCCACTTTGTGGACTATAGATCGTTCTAAGCTCCTCGCTACTCTTAGGATGCCAAAAAATGGAATATAGTTTGCTTCAGGCCTGCAATAAGTCTTTAGATTGGTGCAATCTGCACAAATCAGTGGCTGTACCCTGATTGATTTCTCATATAGCAACATATTTGCCTCCTTAGAACTGTGATCCCCTCCTTGTTACACAACTTGGTCTTATAATGGCAAATGATGGATGATACAGTTGCAATCTGACTGTGGTTTGGTGTGGTTCCTAAAGTGGTTTCAAAATCAACAACAACCTCCTCCAACAAGAAGTAAATCCACATCTAGGGCGCCCAAAGTTCAATAATTAATTTGCCAACATTTGCTTGCAAATCTAGTCGCAACAATTTTGAATTGGAAAAAAGGTCTCTAGTCAACACTTCTAAATTTTCTATGTAGAATTGCAAAACTGAGGTAGAGTTTTTCTTGTAACCTCTATGCTTGCCTTCAAGGGTTTCTGTCCTTGTAGGCATAATAGCTTGGATCTCAAACAACAAGATAATTATAGAGATTCTGATGCTTTAAAATGACAATCAAACTTGAAAATATGTGCTTGGGTGCCAAATTTGAATTTACTTTATTATTACTTTATTTTTATTTTTTTATTTCATATATATATTTTATTTTATTTTTTATTTGTTATATTATTTAGTGTTGAAAAACATTTTTAGTTAATAATAATAGTCATTGGGACTGTAGCTGAAGCTTCGATAGAGTCATTAGGACTGTAGCTGAAGCTTTGATAAAGTTTAGGTGGAGAGGGAGTTGGCCATTTTGAATGATGTGATGGTTGGCCTTGGTTTTCACCCATGTGCTGGGGTTTGGCTGACCATCAATCCACCAGATACTGGTCCTTGGGTCCCATTTGTTATCTTGGTGGTAGGCTAGAATGAAGTGTAGAGGAAACAAAAGGCTAATTGGGGAATCAAGTTCCTCAAAGCAGCATCTAGAGCAGCACCATTTGAGGTTGGAAGTTGTGACTTGGGTTTTCCTTGGGTCCATTTGTTATCTTGGTGGTAGGCTAGAATGAAGTGTAGAGGAAACAAAAGGCTAATTGGGGAATCAAGTTCCTCAAAGCAGCATCTAGAGCAGCACCATTTGAGGTTGGAAGTTGTGACTTGGGTTTTAGGAGAAGAAATTGATATGGAGGAAGAGGTTTGTACAATGTCAAATTCTGAAAGAAATCTAAAATAATGTCTCAATGAAGTTCACCCTTCTTGCTCAATGCCTCCCCACTCCTACGGGCACGCTAAGTAAGAGATATTGATTGATGAGTCTATCTGCATGCATTTTTTAAATTTTTATTCTTTTTGCTTCTTGAAACTTGATCATTCAATGGTAAGGTCAATATTCTCAAATCAGTTTGCAATAGAAAAGATGGGTAAGTTGCTTGTGGAGTAGAGGTGTTCAACCCGTTGAAAGCCAAAAACTTTGTTTCAATCTCACTTATTGAAATAAGTGATGTTTTCTGTTTTTAATATTACAGAGTGAAGACAAATAATAAATTTGTACACCTTTAGTCTGTTCGTTGATAATAAAATATAGAGTGAGGCATTATATTCTAAGATAAGTGTGGTGGAATTAATTTTTTTTCAGAATCCCAGTAATTTTGGATAATGGTTCAAAAATACATTTTGGATTGGTGTTTCCTTTCCAAACATTAATCATCTCAATCAAATTTATATGGCCTACCGAATTATGCAAACTTTTAATTTGTTCTATTTTGAATAAAACAAATAAGTTGTAAACAAAGTAATTCAAAACTAAATAATTATTATTTTTCTATTTGAAAAAAGTATGTAAAAGGACATCAAGAGATCATTTTCTAGATGTCTATTTATGACTGGATTTGTGATTTAAGTGGAACAAATACTTTGATAATGACATCTTGTGGCATCTTTTACCTAGATTTTTCTATAAACAGGTATTCTAGTAGCATTCACAATTGTAATATGTAAGATGCTAATTTAATCCCAAACATTATTTAAGATAAGTAATATTTATACATTTAAATAAGTAAAATTCCATTATTTTAAGATAAGTAAAATGTTACATATGTCTTCCAAGCTTATGACACAAATCTACATCCTAATTGTTTGATTGTTAATTCTTTGATAAGCCACCCTTCCATACATGGCTGCTACTAATGCAGCTACCACTTACAATATAAAAATGAAACAAGAAAAACATAGAAGATAATAGAATATTAAAAATAAAGGATGAAACATATATCGGGTAAAATTGATCTTCAAGGTTTAGTTTTTAAATTTTTTACATTACATTCCTATATTCTCTTCTAATATGGAAGCATCCCTTAATCTCATTCAAATTTTATATAACTTATTCACCTCTTATACTTTCTATATTCATCATTTCTTTGTTTTCAATCTTCGTTTTTTAGGATGGTCTTATTGCCACTCCAATATATCTTTGGTCACAGCTGCCTACGGTTTGAGGTTGTTATCTCTGGGTTTGATCTTCATTTGGTTAGATATAAGCTTCAGCTTAATTTTCTTTTTAATTTTTGTAATTAATTTTCAAATTACGTTTTAAGCAGCTCCTCTTCAGCCTTTCACCACATTCCCCAAGGCCGGAGATTTTTTTTTTTTAATGACCCCATTCCTGTTGATAGGTATAGGTTCATGTGTCCTGAAAACTCAGAGAAACACTGTATTAGCAACAAAATAAGTAGAAGCATTGCCCCCGGACATTTGCATGACATGTTGGAGTCTATCAGGTCAAAAATGTAGGGGAACATTCGTGCCCAAATTTATAGAAATAAGACACACACAGGTCACTCTGTATGAAAAGGGTGTCACTCTGTATGAAAAGGGTGGCATTTGGAACACTACTTATCAGAGCCTTGAGGATCTCTGATGAACACCTTTTTGATGTGGAGAAAGAACACTCTAATAGGGTGTTCAAAAAGAAGAGGTACAAACAAAAACAAATTTAATAAGGTGTTTGAAGATGTAATGGTGAAACATAAAATTAAAGATGACAAGAAAGATGTTTATCAAGAATGGAAACAAAAGGCTTTTCTATCCTATGTACAGAAACCACTTTCCTACCTATTAATATTCTGCAGAACATTGCAAAGGACAAATTTGACCTAAAAAAGAGTGGCAGGGTATATATGATATAAAGCTCATGAGGAAGACCAAATATTGGGGAGATGGAGAATCACACAACATGATCAAGACATAAAGCATGATTGTGAAAAGTCATTCTTGGCTGAACATTTGCTCACAATAAAGTACGATATTAACAATAATGAATTAATACTGTTGGCTATAAAGAACCACTATGTTAAGAGGGACTTAAGCGAAGCTATAAAAATAATATAACATGGTAACAATATTGATAGGGATGGTGATGGATGATTAGAGGTCCTTATATTAGATGGAACATAACACTAATCAAACATATTATTAACTTGTTATGATTGAGTTCTAAATGGTTGACTATCCTAAAAAAAAGCCTAAAACTTATTTATACCTTTTATTTAAGAAAGAATGAGAACAATCGAAAACACCATATTGTTGATCTCATATTTTGTTGAAGAGGGGTCTCCGAGGATATTGGAAACATTGGAACAAAAACTAGTAGACCTCAGATCTTTAATTGGCACGACAATTGTATGTTGTACGTTGATCTGTGTTTGCCTACGGAATAGGATTCTACTTACTGGCAAACTTGTAATAAACAGAACATAGAAATAACAGTAAATTGAAAGATATCATAGTAAAATGCCAGAAACTTTATTCATTCTCAGGAATATCATGTACAAGAGTATCACAATGCTTACAGTATAATCATCGGCAACAAAACTCATTCATTATTATCATAGCATCAGTATATCATTGTAATAATCTCCGACTATTCCCACCCGACTACATATAACGCTCGGCGGTGGTTAGGCAACCAACCGACACGACGTTTCATAACAACATTACATTAACATTAATCTAAACATGTTTTGCCGAGAGTACATGACATCACATGACATTATTATTCTTTACTAACTATTGTTTTATTTGACAACTGCCGAGAATGACCGAGGCCAACTACGGCCGACAACAAGCAAACGACAACAAGTAAAATATCCGACTAACATCATCCCCCCCAAAAAGAAAGTCGTCTTCCAGACGACAGATACAACATGATAAGATTACTGAGAGGTAGGGGGAAGGGAGTGCGTCCCTGGATGCACCGATGACGTCGGAGTGGTGGAAGAATGCTTTGCTCTCAGGCGCCTCAGCTCCTCCGTGTGTGTACGAAGCTGCCGATCTGCCAGGATCTCCCTCTCCCTCGCCGCCTTCACCATCCGGGCTGCCTCCATCAGTTGGCTCTTTGCCTGCTCTGCCTCGGCATTCTTGGCCGCCAACTCTACCTCTTTGGCAGCTAACTGGTCCTCCAATGCTTTCATTCGCTGCTGCCAGGCTGCCTCTTTCTGCTGTGCCTCCTCCTCCAAGGCTGTCACCCGAGGCTCCAAGATCTCCAATCGGGCTCCCCTGTCACTGGCGAGCTGAGATTGCTCAGTCAAGTTATCCTGAATGCTCTTGATGGTCGCAGCAGACTCATCCTTGACCCGCTGAAGAAGTCTATAGGCATCCACTCGGCGAGATACTGCCACATCAGTGGAAAATCTTTGGCGCTTCATCAAAAGAAAAACATCGCGGAATGCCAGCTCGATGTAGTATAGACTCTCCAAGACGCCTGCATCCCGTCCCACTAGCCTCGGTGGCCGACCTCGCCAAGCTCTCATCATGGCAGGAGTCTCTCCTGCTGGCCACCCCTCGCCAAATATCCGGGCAAACTCCGCCTCACAGCCCATCTGCACAAATCCCCGAATTCGGTGAACCTCCTGGCCTACCAGAGGCGATCGGCCAATCCTCAGGTCCCTGGAAACCTGTCCCACACGGATCATCAATCTGCCCATGTGCCCGAGCTCCTCCACATATCTCTGTACCGTGCCTACTGGATCCGACGGGTCTGGCTGAGACATTTCCACGACGAAGCCCTCTGTGGAGGCGCCCTCTCCGTCCTCCTCGTCATCCGAAGGTATGCAATGTTCCGTTTCCCCCTGGGGCTGTTCCCCGTCTGCCGGCTGAGGCTCCTGAATGGCTGTCTCTGGTGCCTCGGCTATGCTCGCCTCCGGGAGGGCAAGTGTGTCTTCGCCGATCCTGGCCGTCTCACTCTGCTGGGTGTGAATGATCGGCCCCTCCTTATCCCCTTGTCCCTCCGAGGGACTCTTCTCCTGCTCGTCTGGCTGCTCGGCTAGCTGCTCGTCCACGTCGAGAGTGAGGCCCACCGACCCCAGCCAACTGTCGATCTGTGCTACCCTGGGTGCTCCTGGGGTTGGAGTCATCTCCTCCATGGCCTCAGTCATTCCCCTAACTCCTGCCGAGATTGCCACTCCTGTGGCTGCCGATGCTGATGGTGGTGTAAGAGAGCAAACTGCCGGCAATATCTCCACCGAGGCAGTGGAACCTGCTGCTGATATGGTAACTGCCCCCTGTGATGTGGTGGCGAGAGGTGCCCACCCTGGCGATGCTCCCGGCCATGAAGCGGCTACCCTCAACATCCGTCCGGCTCCAACTGGTGCAACGGGGAGGGTGAACGTGACCGAGTGCGTGCTCTGGCTGGCTGGCGGTGTCGGAAGGGTGAATCCTGCCGGCTGCAATACTGGTAGGTCAATCTCGCCAGCCTCCTGACCCCTGATGGCAACAGATACTTCCTCATCGGCCGGTGGACTCGACTCCGATGGCGAGGAAGATAAGTCGATAGGTTCCTCTCTGTCCGATGCATCGCTCTCCTCTGAGGCCTCCTCCGATGTTTCCTCTTCCACCGATGCCTCCTTCCGTTTCCTCTTTTTCCCCGAGGCTGTGCCCTCGCCGGCTTGCTTTGCTTCCAATTCCGACCAGTAGAATACGGTAGGCCATCCCGGGTCCAGGTGAGTGAGTGGCCGCAATCGACCCCAATTGCCCTCGGGCACCTGTGTGTGCACGGCATCCAAAAAGAGAGCTATGGCGTGCTGAGTCATATAGAAGGCCTTATGCCTCTGCGCCAGAAAATCCCTTATCCGCTCCGTGAGTAGCCTCGCCCAGTTGTATACTCGGCCAACCCGGAGTCCGACCATGAAATCCACCTGCCATAAGGCAATGTCCGACGCTCGGCTAGCCCCTGTGAGTCGGCACTTCATCAGGTCAAGCAAACATTTCCATTCTGCCGTTGCTAGGTGACTCTTTCGGAGGCCTCGATTGCCAGTATTCCATATGGTACGCTGTTCTTCGGCTGACAAGTCGCTTCGGCACACTTGCTTGACCAGCAGTTCTTTGTGTTCCTGGGTCATTTTCTTGGGCTTATTAACCCCTATTCCTGAAGCTGGGACGCCGAACACTCGCTCAAAGTCCTGAGGCCAGAATGAGACGGTCACTTGGCAACCTCTGTAATCAATGACGGACTTGTGCGTGTGCCTGCAGTAGCTCTCCACCATCGCCGGTAAGGCTCCGAACTCCAGGAAGCGAAAAAGAATACGAGAAACCGCATTACTTATCCCACCCGAGCGTGTCGAAGCGCAACCTTCAGAGAGTGGTCGTCGGGAGTGCTTAGCCACCATTGCTTGCACTCGTTGCCGGTCAGGTTCTCCCATGTCATCGTGTCAATATCGGCATCCATCTTTTTTCTCTTCGTAGCCGAGGCTACCTTTGGCTGGTGCTGCATCGGTTTCTTGCCCTTGTCCATTTTCCTGTCAGTTCGGCGATTCCGGCCCGACTTTACCAACCAAAGGGGCGCGAAATTATGGCTTGCCGAGCTGGCAGGGTGAAATTTGCCCGAAGTACCAAAAGCTGCGGTATGGTGAAAATTGCTGATGCCAAAAGCTGCGGAAGCGTCGGTGAAAGCTGCCCGAAGTGCAAAGCGCGAAGCTGTCGGTGAGAGCTGCCGAAGTGCGAGAAGCACTTGGTATCGGTGCGGAAGCGCGAGAAGTGCGAGGCTACTTGACGGCGGTGAAGCTGCGAAGTGCGGAAAGCTGCCGAGTGCGAAAATTGCGAGCTAGCGATGGAAGCTGCGAGAGCGCCAAAATGTTAAACGCCAAGGAGCGTCACGGTGTGAAGATACTGCAGGGAGTCATTGCAATCACAGATCACTGTGAATTAGTGCAAGTTTTCACAGATTAGCGATCTTCGTCACGGATTCTCTGGCGATCTTTGGTGCGTCTGAGAAGTCACGATGCGTCGCAGTTCTTACATTGCTAAGGCCGTACGGATTTTCCTGAGGCAACTGATGCCGTACGGATTTCCCTGAAGCAACTGATGCCGTACGGCTAGGACTTCACTGAGCTGCCGTACGATTTGACCCCTGGCACCAATCTCAATCTGGAATAGCCGTACGGTTTGGGACTTCACCAAATTTTCCAGTTGCAAAGGCCGTACGGTTTTAACCTTGGCGAAATCCTTCACTTGCAGAGGCCGTACGGATTCTACTGACAACTTCTCAGTTTGCAAGGGCCGTACGGTTTTAACCTTGGCGAAATTCTTCACTTGCAGAGGCCGTACGGATTCTACTGACAACTTCTCAATTTGCAAAGGCCGTACGACTGGCAACTTCTCAAAAGACCGTACGATTTCTACTGGCAAAGAAAATGAATCTTTGGAAATTTAGCTGACAATGCGAAATCTGGTTTGAAGGTCCCTTGGGTGCCGTACGATGCCAGGTTTTGAATGTCGTACGAGTGATGAATGTCGTACGTCCTTGAAATCTTTTAGACGCCGTACGATTTCCTTTCCTGGCGAATTGTGCTGAGTGTAAGATTTTTGATGCCGTACGGCTTCTATTCTCTGATGCCGTATGTCTCCCTCCTTTGCTCTCTGTTGCCGTATGTCTTCTTCCTCTGCTCTCTGTTGCCGTACGTCTTCTTCCTCTGCTCTCTGTACGCCTCGGCAACTGTTAAACTCGTGCAAGCTCGTCCTCCCTTCTTCTCTGTGCTCTTGTCTTCGACTTGTGGCTTTCTGAATGGGCCGTACGGTATGAGGTTTTATATTTATTTTATTTTTTTCCTTACTCTCCTTCACCCTTGGCCGTACGCCTTGCTTCCTTTCCGTGTTTTGACATATTTTAATATTCTTCCCTTTACTCTTGCGCCTTTTACTTTCCTCATTTAATTTCCCTTTTGGCCTTTTAATACTCCAGGCGTTTACTTTAATCTTCCATACTTTTCTTAATTTAATATTTCTTCTGATGGCCGACTTTTTTAATTTATTATTTAATCTATTCTCCCTACGTTTGCCTTCTTTTCTGACTTCTCTTTGATTTCTTTTAATTTTCTCGTCTTTTTCTTTTTCTTCCCATACGCCTTGCTCTTCTTTACTTACTCCGTCATTTTCTTTTATTTTCACAGCTTCTTTCCTATTTATTTTTATTTTTTTCAATTTTCGTTCTTTTTCTCTCTCCTCTTTTTCTCTCTTCTTTTCTTTTTAATTTTTTCCCTTTTTGTTCATCTTCTCTCTCCTCCCTTCTCTCTTCTTTTCTCTTTATTCCTCTGACTTCACTGTGTGTCGGGACTTTTAATTCTGACGTGTAATACCATTTACATGTGTGTGGTGGCCGTTTATAACATTCTTCCTCGCAACAGGTTCCTATATATTCTATATCAAACCATTTATCCAGTAAAGGGGCAGGACCAATACCTCGAAAACTTCCGTCGATGTATCTTCCGCCATACTGTTGATACCACGTAACATCGTCACCTTGTACTGTCGGCGGTCTCGCCAGGTTAGGAATTATTTTCCAGAGTCCATCTTGAGTTGCGATCTTCCTAACCCTTGGTATTTTTCTTCTTTCTCGACGCATTTGTTTTAGGAGATCATCTGTATATCCATCCACCGTTGACACGAACGTATCTTCTGTCCTCAACACCGTCTTTAAACAAGGGGCCTTCTCGAAATAAGCATCCCATTGTTCATCAGTCCATTCTTCCTCGTCATCTTTTTGCAGTTCATCGTGTTCTTCTGCCTGGTTCTCCTTTTCTGCTTGGGCTTCCGCGTCCAATTCCTTGGCTATATATCCCCGTCTTATTCCTTCATAAGGGGCTACATAATGCCAATGTCCCCCCATCCGACGCCACAATGCAGGGGTTCCGAATACTGCATTGGTCAAATGTTTGTGTATTCGTGGCACGGCAATTCCTTCTACTCGCTTCTCTGCCAACCTCTCTTCATTTATTTGATCTCGCCCTGATTCTGCCCAGACATTGTCTGCGACATAATCAGGACCTCCTAGTCCCCAGTCTTGTTTCCTCGGCCCTTCACTTTGTACAGGCCAATCTTCCTTTGTTGCATATCCCAACATGTTTATGGCGATTGTATTCTTCTCTTTTCTCTCCTGGTATGGCTTTAGCTTCGATCCGTTGATTGCCTCCACTATCAATGACCCATCGAGATTTTCCAATTTTATAGACCCATTGTCACCTATTTCCCGTACTCGGAATGGTCCCAACCAACGAACTTTAAACTTCCCCGGCTTGATCTCGTTACGGCCGTTATACTTCAGAACTAACTGTCCTGGTCGGAAATTCATTCGCCGGAGATGCTTGTCGTGCCAATATTTCCGTCGCCGTTGCATGTTCTCCGTCGCCCATTGTGCCATCACTCTTCGTTCGTCCAGCTTACTCAGTTGGTATAGTCTTTCCTCTAAACTTTCGGTATCACCCAACCGATTTTCCACAGCTATCCTCAGACTTGGTACCATATATTCCATCGGCATCACCGCCTCCTGACCGTACATTAGCTGGAAAGGCGTGTGGCCAGTTGTTACCTTGTATGTCGTACGGTATGCCCATAGTACGACTGGTAACCTTTCTTCCCAGTCAGCTTCTTCCACACCACATGATTTGTGAATCACTGACACGAGCACCTTATTTGTCGACTCTGCCTGGCCATTAGCTCTCGGGTAGTACGGACTGGACAGGTTGTGAAAGATTCGGAACTCTATCGTCATCAACCTGATAACATGATTAACAAAGTGCCCTCCCCGATCACTCGTGATCCGCATGGGGATGCCGTACCTTGTTACTATCTGCTCATAGATGAATCTTGCCGTACTTTGTGCTGTATTGTCTGGCAACGCTCGAGCTTCAACCCACTTCGTCAGGTACTCTGTAGCGACCACAATATATCGGCATCGATGCAAGTGACTCACCTTCAGCGGTCCGATGAAGTCCAAACCCCATCGTTCGAACAACTCCTGAGGCTGTGAGGGATGCAGTGGCATGAAATCCCGCTTCAATGGTTTTCCGACCCTTTGGCAGGTGTCGCAGCCTACCACCCATTCTTTGGCGTCAGTGTGCATCGTCGGCCACCATAGACCAGCCAAGAGGATTTTCCTTGCTGTAGCATCAGGTCCCATATGGCCGCCAGCCAGTCCTTCATGTGCCTCTTTCAGTACGCCAGGTATTTCTTCCTCGACGACACACCTCCGAAGGATCTGGTCGGGTCCCATCTTGTAGAGTAGCCCATTGATCAATTGAAATGTCTTGCTTTTCAGTACGATCTTCCTCCTCTCGGCTGGTGGCATATC
>VDFB02154747.1:0-12137 GCA_007258455.2 Sequoia sempervirens | reverse complement strand
ATAATGAAAGTTACAAAAAGTTACAAAAATAATCAAATTTGAAAATATATTAGATATGGTGAAAATTACTTTTATGATAATGTTCCTGCTATCATTTTTCCTAATGTGGAAAATTTTTAGCTTACAATTCCTCTCTATAGATGAGATATTAGAAAAGTTCAATTTTCTATGATGTGATTTATAAAACCAATTAAATTTTATTTTATGTGAAAGTTGGTACAAAACATTTTGGAAGAGAGATTCTTGGCATCGTCATTAATGATGTGGAAATGTTTTTCTATGAAAATATTAATCTAGGAGAATGCTATAGATATTTAACTCCATTCTCAGGGTGATTAATTTGTTGGGTTGATTTATAAGGTTTACTAGAATAATGCCAAAACACCCTTCAGATTTGTGAAATATATATTAGATTCAAATCCACATAGGATTGGCATTAGAAAATTAAGCATTATTATTTTTGCTAAACACAAATATGAAAGTTCACAAGTTAAGGACATTTAAAGCCATAAAGTCATTTTAAAATTTTAATGAAAGGAAATCCTCCCATATCAGTACCTTAATAAAAGTTAACAAGTGACTTCACATATTTTACATAATAATGAAGTGGTGCAGGAGCACCTAAAGCATGTATTTGCAAAAAATTATCATTTGAAGTTTGGTTATAGGAGGGACTAGGAATTAGGGGTAATTTGAGTCATTTTATGTTAGATAAGTTCTTTTAAGACCATCATTGATGTAATTGGGGGTTTTAGTGTTAGTTTGGTTCAAAAACACAAAAAGTTGCATAATAATGTAATTATTGTCAACAAATTGTCAAAAAAATGCAAAATTGAAGAATATGAAGGGTCTAGGTAGTTGTATGGTCAATTATAGGCATTTCATGGGTATTTTTGGATTGGAATATGTATAAATGACCTCTTAAAGTCTCAAGGAAGGTTGTTGAAGAATTCTTGGAGAAGAATTCAATCAAAGAATACAAATTTCAATTAATTTTTTGAGTTTTTATTTATTTTCTACCTATGTACGGTTTTGTACAACAAGGTTTGGATTCTTAATGGTTTGAAAATGTATTAATAAGGTTTTGGCCTCATCAAAAATTCATTTTTGAGGACTTTTAATGAATTTAGAGCAACCTAAGGACTGATTCCTTGAGACTGGTCAAAAAAGGGAATTAATGTTTTGAAGGTTAAAATGTAATGAACATGCCATTCCACCTTTTGTAGTTACTGTAATTGGGTGGAATTAGCCTTGTTAGTTTATAATTAGTTCTAGGAAGGTTTGATTGAGGTTGGGAAAGCTTTGAGAGAGAACTCCACACTGCCCTGTGGTAAAAACTGAGTTTTAGGCCTTAGAATCAAGGCTAGAAAGAGTGAAATGATGCTTGGGGAAGAATAAAAGGTAGAATCCCTTGAAATTTGTGTTATTGGAAGTATTTAGTGATATCTAGAAGGTCTGAGTGAGTAGAAGTGGTCAAATGTGTGAGGAAGGTTGAAACCCTAGCTGGAAAAGGGTGAAAACAAGTGAAAAATAATGGTTTTGTGAAGGAAGTGTGTATGAATCAATAGGGAAGCATAATTTAATGTTTTTTTGAGTATGTTTAGGTAAAATTATGGAGGATTAAAGTGGTTTCAAGCTTGAGAGTGGTCTAGAAATAGGAATTTCAATAAGCCCTAGTTGGAATGGTAAAAAGAGAAGGTTTTGAAGAAATAAGCCTTAATATGTGTATGGTGCCTTGAAAGTTGATGAATCATATATTTTGAGGGTAGTTCTAAGACTTTTTTGTGGTTTTCATAGTTTTTGATAAGTTTAGAGACAATGTCCTTTGGAAAATAGGGCTAATTGCAGCTCATTTTAGCATAGGTGGTCAATTTGGGTATTGATGGTCTAAATAACCCTATGGTGGATTGGAGATATGATTTGTAGTAGGATAACAGGTCCCTAAAAGTGTAATCCATTTGTGATTTTGGGTGGTTTATTATGAGGAAAGATCAAAAAATAGGTCTTGGAATCCTACTAGGTGAATGGAAGCTTGAATGGTGAAAGTGCAAAAAAAAGTTCTTAATGCTTTGAAAGTGAGTTAGCCTTGTTGGATTGCAAAATTTAATCTTGTTAAATTCCTCTTGGTTTCTTGGAAAATATTTGAAACAATAAGAGTGTGTTGGAGCCTCTAGGTGCCTAGTTCACTGAAGAGACAAATTGGTGCTTTGAAAAACCTTTTGAAGATCAAATTGTGGATTCATGTTGCAAGATGGTTGATGCCATCCCTACCACTACATCATGAAGTGAATTTTTAATGCCAATCATAAATGTAAATTGAATTTGATCGACAATTTTATTGAAGTTCACAACTTCTACTAAAGCATCCATAGGAAATAAAGATTAATGTTTTCTTAACTTGGAGTTCATTGACAATAACTTGTGAAACAAAGAAAAAATTTAAATTGATATCCAATAAATGGGATGGTATAATGGACCTATTTTCCTTTATTACATTAGGAAATGAGATCCCCACAAAGGATTGACTTCAAGGCCCTTAGCTGAATCAACTAACTGAAAATGAAAATAGAAAATGAACTCAATTATGCCCATTCCAAATTGAATCATAAATTTGAAGCATAATACAGATAGAAACCATAAAGTTTTACTAGATCTAGAAATGGCAGAGTGATGTGTACCTGTCACCAAAATGCAGTTTTTCAAGGGTTCCTAGGAATCATTTTCCCATGGAAGAATGGATCTCTTTGCATAGGTTTGTCTTAGATTTTAGGATCCTCTGGTGTGATTCTATAGCTTCTATTTGATCCAAGTTTCAATGTCGGACAGTTAGAAATAAAGTTTGTAGGTGAGTTTTGTTTGCATTGACAACAATGTTGACAACTTTTTGCAACATTGCAACTTTGAGGTCCTCAACCCTTCTTCAACCTATAAACTTAAACATTACAAGGTGACATTAAAATTTGAATTTTGGGATATTAATGTACCACCAAAAACATATTTTTAATTTTTTTTGAAAGGCCTAGGGAGGACCCATTCACACATGGGTGAATGAATCCCAGGTCCCTATTCTTGGAACACACATTTCTCAAGGTAATTTCATATGTGTTACCAATAATTTTTGTTGACTTTTCCCTTTGGAAAATATAATTTATTATTCTTATTTAATTCCAATTTAATTGAGGGGACCCAAACAAAGTGTGTAAATCTAAAGGAGTACATTTCCCTAAACTACGTTTCCCCCCCTTTTAGTGAGAGGATGACCTTGCATCAAACTCACACTAAAGTAGACAATCAAGAGAGGTCTAATTATACAATTGTTGGAAAGATATGATGATTGTGTTGTTAGGAATTGCATGCAAAAAATATCAATTAAATGCAAATAAAGATCAAATAGAGGAATGAAAAACACAAAAATAATAATAGCAAGAAACAATATTTAATGTGCTTCACCCCAACTTGGGCTACATCCACCAACAAAGAGTCCAATATTATTATCCAATAAATCAAACTGATTACAACCAGTAATCCTTGCAACTCAATACCACTGCAAATGCTATAATGCAATGTCAATAGAAACCCTAACCCTTAGCCTTTTATCAAGAATTATGCTAGTTACAAAATAGGATTTTTTTATGTTGGCCAATAGAAAAAAATCACTCCTAAAACCTTTATAAAATAATAAAAATTGTGAGATGTTTTAGGGGCACTAGCCCTGAGCCCCCACGGGGGTGCTACTGCTCAACCATGCCCTATATCGCAACAGGGAGCGCACTAGGGGAACTTCCCCTAGACCTCACAATGGGTGCTACCCCTTGACCCCATCTTGTGGGTGTTGCCCCCATACCCTCATTGAATAATTTAGGGGGAAACCACGCCAATAAAAGTGGGGAAAATTTAACCTCTGAGTGTGATTAGGCTTCATATACGAACAATCTCCCACTTGGAGACTGATCAGACTCCACCTGATATCATCTCCCACTTGGAGACTGATCAGACTCCACCTGATATCATCTCCCACTTGGAGACTGATCATAACATTGTTGACCCTGTAGCTCCCACTAGAAATAAGCACCTTAGACCCTGTTGTTCTGATTTTATTGTTTTCAATCTTGAAGACCAATCGAAGCTAAAGAGGAGCTCAACTTTTCCCTTGGCACTACCTTTGTAAACATATCTATTGGATTTTCATCTATATGTATCTTTTCGAACCTTAACTATCCATCATCCAACACCGAATGAATGAAGTGATACCTCAACTATAAGTATTTTGTCTTTGAATGCAAGGAAAAATTATTTGTAAGATGTATGACACTCTGGCCATCTATAAACAAATAATTGTTGGCCTTTTGTTTTCCCAATTCTTCCATGAAATATTATAGCCATATCATTTCCTTGCTTGCCTGTGTTGTAGCTACATACTCTACCTATGAGGTGGATAAAGCAACCACCTTTTGTAACTTGGAGATCCAACTCACCACTATCCCACCTACAGTAAAGACATAACCTGTAGTACTCCACCTGGTATCAATATCCCCTGCCAAATCTGAGTCTACATAACCTACTGAATCAGTATTAGAGCCCCTATTGGCCCGAGTATGTGTGGGATCATGATGAATAGCCAAAAGTGGTGATATGTGGTGGGTATATGTGTGGGTAATGTGGCTGATGACTTTTTTAACCCAAAATTGATGAAATGAAAAGGATTTTTAAAGGAGATTCTCAGCTTTCCATGAGGAATATAAATTATTGCTTTACTTTGAATTTAATAAATAATTATTATTCAGGCTCTATTTGAATTATGAATAAAGTCACGTCCGATGGTGATTGAAAAAAAAAATAGCTTTCAAATGATATCACATTTTTTTAATTCAAATATGTATCACATTCTATGCTTAGCATACTATAGGATTAAAAAAATTAAATTTCATGATGTTTTTGACCAGGTGGGGTTTTTATATTTTAAAAGCTATAATGAAAATTCATATTTAATTATTCACTTGGAAACAAAATACAAAAAATATGCATCACATTGGGATATGAGTCCTCTACTTATATCTAAATCTTATTAAAAAATATTATCATTTTATTTTGGTTAGAGGTGTCGGATAGACACCTACTTCCTAGTTTTTTTTCCCTAATTTAAGTGTTACTGCATTGAAATTTCAAATTTTCACCAAATAGATTTTTTTTAAATAAACCTAGTAGTTTTAGAAACTGCATTCAATTTTCTACAAATTCTATTCTTACATATTTTTGAAATAATATAGATAACTTATTCAAATTTTTAGGTCAAGTTTCCTAACTCTGATTTTTCTAAATTTTTTGCCACTTAAAGAGTTGTTTTTTCCATGATGATCCTGCACATACCTGCCTCCTACAATGATCTAACAACTAAGCCCTTGCAGCTATGATTAAAATATTAGGCATCTAATCTAAATAGCTATCTCAATCATTATGAAGATATATTTAACTTTTCAACCTAGGGACATAGGCTTGAAATGGGTTAGCACAGTATGTGCACTAGGAATGAAAAGTAGCCATCCTCATTCTATAGCTACAAAAACATAATGCTGAAAATAAATTTCTTGGAAATAAATAACATGAGTGTTGAGCATCAATCAATAACTATACTAAGTTGAAATGCATGACATAAATGAAAATATGAGGAAATAAATAGAAAACTACTCTATCTACTTTGGCTGTGGGAACATTCACAAAATGGAGTTCTAGTGGTTGCAAGAATAGACCGTGCTAGATTCATAACCAATTACTGAAAAGAAAGTAACAACTAAGCTAAAAGATGGAATGTTCACCAAGTGGTCCCCCTTAGATGAGTATCCCTTAAGACAAATGTAAACATAGAGGAAGGAACTTCTAACTTCAATTTATTCATTGGAAAACTATGCAAATGCATGATCAGATTAATCAACCTCCTGGGAAGGAGCATTTGAGTCTTATTTATAGGAAGAAAACCTACTAACTAACTACCTAGAAAGGTAGTCAACTCCAACAGATTAGGAGGATGCCACTTTAGGGAAAGAATGAAAAGTGGAGAGGAGGTTATGCATGCATGGAATCTAGTCAAACATGTTTTTCTTAACGCAGATCTAGCACAACATTAACTCCTATATTTTCTCAACAAACAATTAAGATTATTTACAAGGTGATTTCAATACCTTGATTTAAACTAGGGTTTTCCCTCTCATTGAGAGTCTTCCCTCCATTAACCTTTGAAAAATCAACTTGTTGACTTTAATGGAAAATGACCAGCTGGTAGAATCTTCCTCAATTTTGTAGGCTTCTAATTATATCTGCATAGCAATATTAGTATGCACAACAATTGCATATCCATAACTATCTTAAAGTGACATTCATTAATCCACATGTAAAATCAATATAGATAGTTCATATATCATGTCAATGTCATTTAAAGGTTACAAAAATAGCTCATGCCCAATGTCCATGGTTTTGAGGAAATATCACAAAAAGGTCAACATCCAAGTATCAAAGCCTATGACAACTACAACAAATAGACAATAAATACTATTATAATTGAGTCATAAACTAGACTCATCAGCCCCCAAAGCATAAATGTTAATTGGATGTACCTCTCAAATACTTGAGAACCCATTTTATTGCATTCCAATGCTCCAATCTGGGATTACTCATATACCTACTTATGAATCCAACAACATGTGAAATATTCTATCTCATGCATACCATGACATACATTAAACTTTATATAGCTGAAGCATATGGTACCTTTGACATTTTTTCTTCCTCCTCTTGTTTCTTTGGACACATCTCCTTAGTCAATTTCAAATGACTAGGAAAAGGTGTACTCATAGCTTTTGCATTCTCCATATGGAATCTCTGCAACAAGTTTTCAACATAACCAACCTAAGATAGAGCTAGTTTTCTATTCTTCCTATCTTTGCAAATTCTCATACCAAGGATTTGTTTTGCTGGCCCCAAATCCTTCATAGCAAATGATTTTTTATAATTGTTGTTTTAACTCACTTATGTGATCCATGTTAGACCCTACTACAAGCATTTCATCAACATATAAATATAAAATAATATAGTTGTCATTATCCAACCTATTAAATTAAACACAATGATCAGAATTACACCTGTTGTAGCCTTTCTTAGTCATAAAACTATCAAATTTCAAGTACCATTGCCGAGGTTCTTGTTTCAAGCCATATGGATTCTTCTTCAATATGCACACCAATTTCTCCTTACCTTTGACCTAAAAATCATGGGGTTGTTCCATATATATCTCCTCCTACAAATCACCATGGAGAAAGGTGGTTTTCACATCTAACTATTCCAAATGAAAATCTTCAATAGCCACAATACTTAAAATAGTACGAATAGAAGTCATCTTAACAACTAGAGAAAAAATTTCAGCAAAATCAATTCCTTTTTTTATGCAAATCCTTTGATAACTAACCTAGCTTTAATTTTTTTCTTACCTCCATCTTCCTCTTTCAGCCTATAAACCCATTTGTTTGGTAAATCCTTTTTACCTGTAGACAACTTACATAATTCCCAAGTTTGATTTTTTAGCAAGGAGTCCATTTCTTCTTCCATTGCATTCTCCCATTGAACCTTTGTATCCACCTACATAGCTTCATCATACCCTTCAGATTCACCAGCATCTGTTAAAAAAATAGAATACAAAGATGGAGAAAATATTTTTGGAGGTCTACTTATCCTTGAAGATCATCTAACATTCACTGGAGTTTGTGGTATTTGTTGTTGTTGTTGTTGCGGAGCATGAGGAACCACTAGAACATCATTGTTTGGTGTATCATCCAACACTACATCATCATTTTCTTTCTTCTCATGTTGCTACAACTGATCTTTGTACAACACTTTCTCATTGAATATGACATCCCTACTTCTCACAATTTTTTTATTTTCAAAATCCCAAAGCTTATAACCAAATTCATCAATGTCATATCCAACAAATATACATTTTTTTGATTTTGCATCAAGCTTGGTTCTATTTTCAGAATCTACATGTACAAATGCTTCACAACCAAAGGTCTAGAGAAAAGAATAAGTCACCTTCTTACCTGTCCATGCTTCCTTTGGAATACCACAACCCAAAGGATTAGAGGGACTTCTATTGACTAAATAAACTACAATGTTTACATCCTCCACCCACATTATTAAAGGCATCCCAACATGCAATCTCATAGTCTGTGCATGCTCCATTATTGTTCTATTCATGTGCTCAACCACTCCATTTTCCTGTGGATTCCTTGGAACCATTTTCTTCCTACGAATACCATTAGAGGGACAATAATCTTCAAACTCTTTGCTGCAATACTCACCACCATTATCAGATCTGAGACATCTTAACATTTTACCTGTCTCATTCTCAACCAAACTTCTCCATTTCTTAAAAGTTTCAAATACATCAGATTTCTTCCTAAGGAAATAAATCCATACCTTCCTTGTTACATCATCAATAAAAGTGACATAATACTGAGAGCCACCAAGAGAAGATACTTGATCTGGTCCCCATACATTTGTATGCACAAGCTCCTATTTCTCATCTTTCTTTTGCTTCCCATCCTTGAGAAAACTAACTCTCTTTTGTTTTTCCATACACAAAAATTTCATAGAAATCCATATTAACACATTCCAGACCTAGTAAAACATTCTTTGAATGAAGTACTTTCATAAATTTTGCACTTATATACCCAAGTATATTATGCCACAATACTAATTCAGAATCTATAGAAATTGTCTGATTTTCTGCTTGTTGAACTACAACAACTATTCCTAAACATTGATTTTTATCTGTAATAGCTAAAGTAAAAAGGAACAGTATGACCTGTAAAAAGATATAAGGTGCCTACTTTCACACCTTTCGCTACCACTAGGGAATCTTTTGTAACCTTCCAATTTTTATCACTAAATGTAACAACACAACCTTCATCATCTAGTTGCCTTGCTAAAATTAAATTTATTTTTAACTTTGGAACGTGCCTTACCTCATGTAGTAGCAAACGATTCCCATTTTACAACTTAATCTTGATTCTTCTCTTCCCAACAATCTAACAGGGTTCATTATCTCCCAAATAAACCAACCCAAAATCCCCTTGGACATAATCAAGAAAATAACTTCTATGGGGCATAACATGAAATGAAGCCCCTGAATCTAACACCCAAGAATCATCAACATTATCAAGGGAAATGATCAAACCATCCTCATCAGATTTATTACTTACCACATTTTTCTCTTTATTACCTTCCTTTTTGTCTCCTTTATTTTTCAAAGATCATCAATCTTTCTTTAAATGACTTGGCTTACCACAGTACCAACAATCCTTCTTTTCTTTAGATTGAGACCTTTTGTCCTTTGATTTTCCTCATGAATTCCCACAACTTCCAAAATTATTTCTTCTCTCCTTTGTTCTTCCCCTGCTTTCTGCATTCAAAACATTGCCTGATGTGGATGTTCCACTTGATCGTTTCCTATGAATTTTCTCACTCAAAATAACACCAACAACATCATCAAATTTCAATGTATTTGAACCAAAAATAGAATTTCTAACAACCATTACCAAGCTATTCTAGCTTTTAGGAAAATAAAATAGAAACAAAAGAGCCTTAGCTTCTTCATCAAAGTTTACATTTACAAAAGTTAATTGACTAGTAACCATATTAAACTCATTTAAATGATCAACAATTGACCCACCTTCTGCCATTTTCATATTAAATAAACACTTCATAAGAAATACCTTATTTGAAGTGGAAGGTTTTTCATATAACTGTGCCATGGTTTCCATCAACTCTTGAGTTGTCTTTGCTATTGTAATATTGAATGCCACCAATTGTTCCAAGCATAGACGAATGGCTCCCAATGCCTTTCTATCTAGAAGATTCTAATCCTCATCACTCATTGTTGCTGGTTTCTTGGATATTCCTTCCAACAGCCTCCATAAATCCTTTTGATAGAGATAATCCTCCATCTGCATCTTCCATAACTGATAGTTATACTAATTAAATTTATCTACCTTCAATTTACCCTCGTCTGCCATTGCTCCCACATAATCGTGAGACTCCCACTCAACCATGAAACTTTCCTATAATCGAACACAACCCACTCTAATACTACTTGTTAGGAATTCCACAAGTGTTCTATAAATGTTCTATGTAAGTCACAAATTCAATCTTGAATTTGTCTGATTGTTGGTTACTCATGTGTGAATGTGTTCTTTTGTTGCATCCAAATTGAATTTTCTCTTGATGTTTAGGGCATAGGAAACAACTATAAATGACAATTGCATTATAATACTAACATCCTCGAATGATGAGTAGACTTGATTCGTGAGTTATTCACTATAACTATTAAATGAGAGGGCTTTATTCCATTTTATCTTGTTACTCATACACCAATCTATGTGAAAGGTTAGAGAGTAAGCATGAGAAAGAAACTTCAGAAAATTTCCTTATATAAGTATTCCTACGTATGATTCATTTTAAAAACTTTAAATAGGTAGGATATTAAAAGATAAAAAGAATATCCCCACTCTCTTAGATAAAGGTCAGGCTAAATTAAAATAAATTAAGGGTATGTATAAGGGTAAAGATTAAGTATTTAACATTCTTTTTAAAATAGTAATAAATATTCTTTTGTTTATTTTAGGTTTAGGTTTCTTTAAAATAAAATAATAGATAAATATTCTTTTAGATTTCTTTTAAAGTGAAGTAATGCCCATCTTATAACCCAAAGGAATGTTGCAATCGTGTATAAAAAGTGAAATATATATTTTTTTAAAATTATTAATATTAGCAATTGTAGCATACATTCACTAAGTTATCTGACGTTACACTATGAGTTTCCATAGGCGACTTTTAGTATTTAGTAGTGCACATATTTAATTAACATAAACATTAAAGAGTAAACATTGCATATCATTTGAAATTCCATACAAGATAATTTAAAAGTATAAATATGTTTTCTTACATTGCATTTGATAAGATATTACAATACTCATTCATCGATGGGGTAGATCAATAATAGTTACAATTACATTTTACAAATGTTCACCTCATAAACAATTGAGGGATGTTTCAAATACAAGATTTACAATAATGCAATAAAGAAAGTACATCTATATCCAAGTACGAGCTCTCCATCCATGAAGCTCTCGTTGCCATGATCATAAACTGGGGACCCAACGGAGTAAGGTGCACGTTCCACCCAACCATGTGGTACCCGTAGGTCCACCCCCCTTGCTAGGAGATAGTAATATGGTTACCTAGACATAACCTATTCACCCTAGATACAAGTACATTACTAACTAATGGTTACATTGCTTCCAGATTTAAAACAATCGAATATACTAAGAACACAAGGTTAACTTTTATTTTAGGTGGAGTGTCATCACAATATTGCAAAGGTTACCCTAGTGTTTCTTCCTAGGTTCTGGCACCCAACTTGGGTTACCCTGGTAACCTCTTATGAAACCCGGCCCCATTTGCAAGCTATTGTAGAATCAAATGCCTCTTGAAGTAACAAGACATCGATTTTCCATTATAGGCCTTCTCATCTTATACTCAAGACTAAACTAGCTCAAAAGTCCATAAGTGAGGCATAATCATCTTATTTAAAGATTTTAATTCTAACTACTGTGTTGTTTAGTTATCACTGACTTACTAACTCTTTGTAAGTTACCCTGACACCACTTTGTGTGTCGGCCCTCACACAGAGCCACTCCCCTAAACATAACAAAGGAATTCTAAGTTTTCCTGACTATGGTATACATAGTGCACAAAATTCAATCATATAATAACATACGACACACAACAGTCATTAAATCCTTTATTCATAAAACCAAGTGTCAATACACCATACTATAACACGTGCACTAACCTAGTCAACTCAAGAATTGCATTTCAACAATAACAAAACCTTTACTATACAAATCATTCTGGAAGACTTATACATCTAAGACTTTCCCAATTTGCCCAATAAGAAACACGATTAAAGCAAATCAAGAAAAATAAACGTCTACTATTCGGATTTACTAAATCCAGTCATTCAAAAGAATTAGCAAGAAATTATAGCAACTTAATTGTAATTCTTTTCTCAATCAATAAAGAAAATAACA
>VDFB02154746.1:0-20205 GCA_007258455.2 Sequoia sempervirens | reverse complement strand
AAACATAAGATTTTCAAAGTTTAACTTGGGGAGAACACTAAGGCAAGCAAGATGAATATTCTAAGCTCATGCCAAGGTAATACAAATCCTCAAAATCAAAGGGGCCAAAAGCACAAGAGCGAAAGGAAAAGAGGGTCCCTGCTTTCAGTGGGGCGTGTGTGCAAAAACTGCACTACAAATGGCGACTCTGCTGGGAAATGCTCCAGAGCATTTGATGACGAACAAGAATCAAGAACCTAGAATCTCTAGTTTCAATCGCACTATTAGACAAACAAACCAAAATGCAAGATGAAAGAAAATTAGAACCAAAGGCAAACTGAACCTTCCATAGACTAAAAATCCAAGTGTGTGCAAATGAGTTCATTTCCTTCCTTGGGCTACTGCAGAAACCAAGCTCAGTCAAGATAGGCTACGTAAAGATTCTAACTTCAAAAGCAACCTGGATAGAGCCTCACTTCCATTCAAGACCAAGTAGTCTCCCAATGAGGTTGAATAGCCTCTGTGGATTCTCCAAGCATAGCTCTACTGCCAACCAGGTGTCCATAGCCCTAGTAGAGATATTCAGATACCCCTGATAAGTTGAATTCATTCTTTTGATTTTCAATATTTCACTTTTCTTTTCTTTTGATATTCTTTTCTTTTCACCTTTTCATTTCAACTTGTGAAAAATGAAGTTCACACTCAGGGCCAAGAACCATAGTGGCATTGAAGTAGAAATAAGATTTTTCACCTGACAAGAGCTCACAAGGATCCTACCGCAACTTTAGGATTTTTAAGATGTATAAAAGATAGAAGATTTTAGAATACTTCAAATTCAGATCAAACTAGTGACCCATCCTCTTCAAATCAGACATTCAGACTGCATGGTGATAACAAAGACCTCAACCATCCATTCAAGATATATGATAAAAGTTCATCAAGGAAATACTCAGAACAGTCCCAGATAATGAAATGGTTGTTGTGCAAGTAGGACACTTCCCCAACCAGAAAGCAGAAAACCCAAGCCAGAGAGGCAAAGCAACAACCAAAACAATACCCAAAGCAAACCTAAACTAACCAAAATAGACTAATTCTAAAGCAATCTATCCTAACTATGTACAAAAGACTCATAACAACTCATCATCAGACAAGGTGAACTGAGACTCACCCCCATACGGTTCATCAATGCATGGACAAGTAACAAGGTAACGGTAACAGTCCTCAAAAATACAAATTTATCTTTATACTCAGAAAAATAAACCCCAAAAAGGCAACATTCAAATTCAACCTCATAATTAGGAACAATCAATAATTGAGGCAATTCATTGAAACCATGATCAGTCCATATGCAAGTTGTCTTCCCTAAATTACCATAATCAAATTGATAAGTTTCAGAATTGTTTGCAAGGAAAGAAACAACTTGATTTTGTACTGTTGTAGACTGAATGAGGTAGCCAACATCCTTCACTTGTAAAAAGCTAATATCTATGTTATCAGGAGGTCTCCACTGAAGATGCAATATCCCTCTCCCACTTGTGACATGCAAAACAGGGTTAGAATGCTTAATGAACAACTCAGGGTGAAGATCAAATTGAACAGGTTCAAAAGTATAAACATGGAACTTTTCACCTATTTGCATTCCATTATGAGGTATCAATGATGAATGTGTAGAATTATTTTCCTATACAACAAATTTCTCAACAGGATATTCATCAGAAGGCATTGCAAACTGATCTTTAAACAAATTTTCTCCTACAACAGTGTGATCCAGTTCATCAATGATGGCTACAACATTACTTTCTCTAACATCATTCAAGTTTCCCTGCATATCAATATGAACCACATTAGCTATCTCACCATTGATGCATAAAGTTTGTAAATTTTCAGTGCTTAATTCAACAACAGACAGAGGAAAAGAAAAATTTGATAAATGAGAGAACTCCTTGAATTCTTCCTCTATTGGCATTGGCTCTGGTTCTGGATTGCAACTGTAACCCTTAGGAAAAGAAGCTTCTTTACCCACAATATCAGATCCCACAATTTTCTCTAGGGTACATTGATTAGCATGCTGTTGAGGCTCCTCAATCAAAAGCTCAACCTCCTCAGGATTGCCTCAATGGTGCAGGAGCACCTAGGCTGACCTCCATTTTGGTTTGCACAATTTTGGCTTGTTCTTGATCTTGGCCAAATCAGGACTTTATTGTGTTTGTTTTGATCTTAGTAGATCTTGCATTTGTATGTGAAGAGTTAGTCTTTAGGACTAAAATCTTCATTAGGACATTAGTATTAAATTTTGCTTTATTAAATTTAGGACAACATATGTTAGGCATTTAATATGTGTTAAAGCCATACCCTCATTGTTTGGAGATGCTAAAGGCTAGTTGAGGGATTGTTAGTTCGAGGTTAATGAGGTGGAGATCCTAAAAAGAAGGATAATGGCGAGGTTGCAAGAATATTGCAAATTGCATGGCAACATTGTTAGGTTGCATGCAATTCAATTAGTTTGGATTCCCTTGAAATCGGGGATATGGAGGCGTGCAATTCCCCCTTGAATGATGGAAAAGACTCCAAGATGGAGGTATTGGCTCGTGGCAAGCAGTTAGAAGATGATTGTAATAAATATTTTTAGTGGTGAATTGAAAATAGTTCGGTGTGCTCTGTAATTTTTTGTGTTTTCTATGTTCATTGAAAACCCCGTGTGTTTTCAGAACAATGGGAACTTCTGTGTTAAATGCATCGAATTGGGTGTTGAACAGAGTTTTCTTAACATGTTCTAGCCTCCTTCCATTGTAAATAGTTCATAAACTAATACCATATGCATTGTAGTTAAGAATTGGATTGCTAGGAATAGTTAAAGACTGTATTTTTTGTTTCTGCCCGCGCCTCTTGAGAAACAGTGATCTTTTAGGCATTGTATCTGTTGAGTTAACACTGTCTCCATGCTCATTTGATAGTCTAGAATAAGGTTCATCTTGTATTTAGGTTGTTTTAGTGTAGAGTTTTGTTTTGAATCCCTAGGTTAGAGTTCAAGGGCTTGTAAATACTGTTTTGAGTAGCAAAGTTGAAATGGCTTCCCCATAGACATCAACCACGGGATATCCCTGAAATTGGTGGAATATGGAAGGGAAGCCAGTGCATTGTAAATATTCAGTGATAGGAAATCAAAGGAACCAAGCAATGATTTTAGATTCCAAACCCTAGGCGAGCCCAAGATACTCGGTTAGGAGTTTGGAAGGGAAAAATTGAGAACATAGGCAAGGGAATAGATAACTGTACAGAATCCGTACAGTACCAGGTGGAGTGAGGTGAGGTCTTCATATTCCAAAAGGTTTGAGACTTCCCTGAGTGCATTGGAGTTGATTGTGATTAAGAAACCAGTGAAACCCTAGATATTAGGGCAATTAGGTCTCCTCTCCAAGATCATTGGAAGGCACTGTACGAAACAGAAGGAGGCCAGAAAACTATTGCAAGATTTAAAAGTCCCAAAAGGGTGCCAGAATATGTGTTGTGTTTCCTAGGTTGTGTGGAGAATATTAGCAGAAAAAGCCAATTAGTGACTGGTAAGGGCTAGTAGGATTTAGGCCTCGCCTAGGCAATTTCATGAAATCGGATGATTTGAGGTTTAAACACCAAGCAAGATGCATCCATTTGGAGGTGAAATGCAAGAAACTAGTATCTCCAGCTCCCCTGCAAGAAGTTCAAATCAGATGAAGAATTTGGCACTTAGATCCTTCTAAGTCCAAGGAAGAGCCATTGTTTACAAAAGGTGTTGAATTTTCAAGGGTAAGGTACAAGGTTGAAAGCTCTCTGAGAAGAGTTGGGGCAGGACTAGAGCAGTCTTTTAAGCTCAAAAAGGAACCCTTGGTAGCAGGTTCCAGGCAGGAGATAGTGGAAAGTCTCCTAGAAGGCAGTACAAGCAACCCTTTGGAGAAGAAATACACCACTCAGCATTAACTACCATGACCTCTGATCCAATACCAGTTGACTCTTCTACTAGACGCTCACTAGTAGCTTGTTGAAATTCTTTCATTGGAGGAAGCCTACTCTCTATAATTTGATGTATATCCTTTGTATGATCTAACAACCATACTTGCTCTTGTACCTCCTCTGTTGATTCTACCAAAGCTTTAGCACTATTAGATTTATGGATATGCATATCATGTAACATGAGGATTTCCTCAGTCTCCCATCCTTGAGGGTCAACTGTCAGTACATAATTTCCCAATCTTGTTTCAGATAGGAATACCTCCTTAAAAGTATTTGTATCAACATGGCCTGAAGTACCCTTTTATTCATAAAGCATATCCTTTTCAAGAGACCCTAGTACTACATCCCTAATGGTAGGATCCCTTAACAACTCACGAGCAGAGAGGTTGACTTTGACTTTCTTGAGTTCTTCTACCACACACTCTCCTATTTTCTTTGCAGTCATGGTAGAACAGTTGTCCTCAGAGCTAACTATCAATTCATCCCTGTTACTTTTAATGCTTCCTCCTTTATTAGCATCAAATTGTCCTCCATTTATGAAATACTGAGTAGACACATGATGGAATGCTTGAACTTCTTCAGTTGTAGACTCCTCTTCATCTAGTGGACCATTATCATTCTCCTCATTATCTTGAAAGGATTGAACTATAGATTCTTCACTGTATACATACCTTGTTTCAACACCTTTATCCTGTTCTCTTTTTGGTTAATTCTCTTCACTTCTTGGAAATGGGACATGATTCACCACCATGACTGATATGTCACAAGGATTAGATGGTACTATTTCCATCCCACTCGAACTATTGCTGGAATGTTGAACCTTCGGCTGGAAAATAGATGCAGCAGTCTGGAATTCTTGACAGTCTGACTCAGAATGTTGAGTAGTGTTATGAAGCCTACACCATCCTGAAAGAGTTGTTTTTTCCAGATAAACTTCACTAGATTTCTCCTTATTGTTTGGCTGATCTAGAGAGGTTAAGGCTCCTCCATTATTTTGAAGTGGTGGTTGCCCTCCATGATCTCTATCAAGATGTTGTTCTCTGTCAAAGTTCTGCCCTTGAGCCTGCATCATACCCCTATTTCTTTGATCATAATTGAACTGAATCTCCCTTTGGGTTGCCTGGGATTGAATGTTCTGGTTCCTTAGGTGGGTGACTTCGGTGTTCAACTTCTCAACCAGCTTTGTGAATGCATCTAACCTCTCCTTGTCTGCACTTTTTGGTGGAGGAACAATACCAGCTGAATTCTGCATATAAACAGTATGTGACCCATGGTTCAAGGGTTGATTAAATATCTCAGAACTCTGCAAATAACTAGGTATATTAGCTTATTGATGACAGAATGTAGGCTGGTTCATATTTGGATGGTAATTTGGCATGAATGCAGCTTGACAGGGATGACCTAGGTGTGAAACCAAGGGTAATTGAGGGACTGAATTCATCATAGGTGTTTGGTTAGCCAAGGGTCCAGATAAGTGTTGTCTCAAATCTGTACTCACCTTAACAGCCACATCATAAGATTCAAATAAGCTAACAGGAGGGTTTGCTTTCCATTTGATGAAAGTAGATGTTAAACTATCCAAAGCCTCATAATAAACCTCCCTGGCAGAGGCATCATCTACAACATAAGGGGTTTCCAGCCTAGCATAAGCCCTATGGAATCTATTATTGAAAGCCACTATTGGTTCATTTGCCTCCCTCTTGACTCCAGTAAACTATAGAAGTAACTCATTAGCATTGATTGGGATCTTAAATTTTTGTAAAAATGTAGTCTCCAGCTGAAGCCAAGTAGTAATAGATCCAGCAAGAAGATGGTTATACCAACAAAATGCCTCATCTCCAAGGGAAAATGGGAAAATTTTGTATGCAACATCCTCGTGATTAATTCCCCTATCCTTAAGGGTAATCTTAAAAATCCTAATATGCTCCTCTGCAATCCTTTTGGGATCATTAACCTGGAACTTGGAGCAGAAAAGCTCAAGATTTTTAGGAATAGGATTGTAATGGTTGAAAGATAAGGGATATGGGTTATTAGCTAGGAAAGCCATTGATGGAGGTAGCGATGGTAATGGTTGATTTACGGCTGGCTGAGGTTGTGGAATGGGAATGTCCTCAGACTCAGATGAAGATGAACTTGGTGAACATGGGGATGATGGGAATGATGGAAGTGGCAGGGTGGATGATGATTCTTCCCTTCTGGTGGTCCTTCTTGACCTAGTAGAGGCTTGTACTCATCTGTACCCTCCCTCTCCTGTGATCCTGCCCTCCTTCCTTCTTTCTTCTAATCTTTGTATAGGCTTTTTGGCATTCAAAAATTGATCCAAATTTTATTATTCTGTGCCCTCCCTTCTAGAAATAACTGCTGGATGATGTTTTCTCCATGCTAATAACTCAAACGTATCATAATATCCTATCTCTCTTGAAAGGTAAATCTCTATTAGCAAGCCTCAAGAGATAACCCCAAGGTTTCTAATGTCAGGTCTTGACAATGCATAAACAACTCAATGATAAATGTGAAAATGTTGGTAATCACAATGGGACCTTACTACAAGCAAAATACTAAATCTCAATTTATCAGATCTAACAATATGATCATACTTCAATCCTAAATCTAACTCAAATGATAAAGAAATAACAAAAGGTTATGGTTTCAGAGAGATAAATTTAACTATGGCTAAGATTAACAATGCAAATGATGAAATACTTGAAATGGACCAATCCCTCATAAACTAATTCCTGCTTGACCAAGATAAATCTACAATCTCACAGAAATAGTGCAATCTCCTAAGGTAAGAAAGATTTTCAGATCAAGAACATTTATCCAAGACAACCCCAAGGCAATTGAAATGAATAAACTTCCACAATTGAACTAGGCACAATGAATATAAAGTCCAGGCTAACTTTGCAAAGCAACTAACAGTCAGCTAGCTGCAAAAAGTATGGACCGGGGATTGCTGCAACACTTCAAACGTTAAATCATGAACATCATTAAATCAGATCTAAATCTAAATCTAATAACCATGAGAAATTTGAAAGATAGAATCATAAGAACCATTCAAGATAAGTCAACACAAAAGAGATCACAAAAAAATCACAATGTCTACAATTGTATTAAATCACCAGATTTCAGCAACAATTCTAATGTTCTGTTACAACACTTGCTCAGAAAGTGACTAACTTCTACTTCTAATTCTTACTTTTACTACCCTAATTTCTTCTAAGAACTATCTCCAACGACTTCTACTAATAATCTCCTATATGTTACAAATGAGGCAAAATGCCATATTTATAGAAAACCCCCAGAACATGTCGGCCCAATATAGATTTTACAAAAATAAAATAGCCCAGACAGGTCGGCCAATAGAAATTTGAAATAAGATAAGATATGCATTAAATGCATGGGACTCATCTAGATCGGCCTGGGATTTATAAAGTAACTCGATCCAATGAATGTGAAGCACAATTCCCAATGCAATTGATCATTAACTAGCCCCTTCATCCCTATCTTAATCTATTTGGTGTCTTGAGGAAAAATACTCTCCAAGTCAGCCATAGGGGAATTAATAAATGCCTTAAATCCTCCTTCAATCGAATTAAACCTAGCCTGCACTCAGCAAAAACCAACATTAATAATATCCATTATCAAAAACATATTCAAATAAATCCAAGAAAAAATTGAAATCCCTTGAAAACCTGCCAACGCGCACTTCTACACGCCTTCAGATTTCATCCGTTTATGGATTCTCTTGAAAATCCAGACTGTGTGCTGGATTCCTCAATTTAAAACAAACAATTTCCAGGGCGCAAACGCCAAGCGGCATGAAACCTGATTTTCGCGGAACATGCCAGCCAAGAAAATCGGTGGAAAATCCGGAGGAATGAAGAAAAAATCCCCGGAATTGAGGGGAAACCTCGATTTCTTACGTGTTCTTCATTGATAATTCGCCTAAACGCATCTTAAGATCACAAATTTTGAGGACCCCGGACTCAAAGAAAAATCATTCATTAATGGATTCAAACCCGTAATTCACTTTAAGGGAAATTCGAATCGGGCGCAAGTGGGTTATTCCAAGGTCAAAACCCCAAATTCCCTTTTAAATCCATGAATGCGGCCAAAGAAAGCCACTTAAATGCCTAAAACATGTGAATTTGACCTTAAGCAAGAAATCCGTCTTACACACAATAATAGGACGAACATTCGCGAATCCTTAGGAGAACGCGAAATGAGAAAGCACAAATAACAAGAAAATTCCAAAGATCGCCTAAATGCAATTCGTATTAACAAAATCCAAACTCTAGTGCCAGAGATTTAAAACTGGAAAATTTTATTCAGCGGAATTTCGCGAAGGCCAGAAATTCATGAGTAGCAGTGTTAAAACTGACTTGAGGGAGTTTGGATGAAATCTGGGAAAATTCAGATGGGCCGGAAAATCCCGAACAAGTGCAAAAACCCGGATTTCGCCCAAAAGTTAAGTTTTTCAAAGTGTAACTTGGGGAAAACACTTAGGCAAGCAAGATGAATATTTTAAGGTCATGCCAAGGCAATTCAAATCCACAAAATAAAGGGGCTAAAGCATCAAAAACCTGAGAAAAAGAGGGTCCCTGCTTTCAGCGGGGCGTGTGTGCGAAAACTGCACAACAGTTCCCTAAAGACAAAGATGATGCTTTAAACATAGTGGTCCTTCCTAGCAGATTTTTGACATGGGAATATGTGAAGTTGAGGATGATGATGTTAGAATAAAGGCTTGTGATTACTTTATGTGTGATGATACTTTTTTCAAGACCTAGGAGTTTAGAGATTTTGTTATCCATGTAAAAGGATCTGATATAGAAAAGAGAATTGAAGAGGCAAAGGAGATGGTTAACTCCTCCTTGTAAGATGAAGTTGAGGAGGAGGAGGAAAAAATAATGCAGGAGATTGTTTCCATGTCCCCATAGGATGCAAGAGCCCTGGTGAAAGGAAGTGGGATTATTGTATTTCCTGGATAGGAATTTTCATCTGCCATTGCACTAGATGCAATTAGGAAAGATCCAAATGCCTCTATTTCTGAGGAGATTTTTTATAATAATTTTTTTGGCTTAGGTTTCAGTCCTAAGCTACATACACTTGCTATTTGTCCTATGGCACCGAATACAGGGAAGCCTGAGGTCATAAAATCTATGGAAAAGGAGATTGGAGTTGTGGTTGTTAAAAGGGCTATAGAAATGACTACCACTACAGTTGTACAATTGGTAATGCATGTTGCAATGTTGAGTGTGGGCACTGCCCAAATCATAGAGGATAATTACAAAAATTTGTTGGATAGATATAAAAAATTGATGGATGAACATAATAAGGTGCTTGCTATAGCACAAAAGGGTCTTCCGTCTCCAACAAGTTCTACCTCAAATTTATCATCATAGGATAGAGAAACCTTGTCACTAAGGATTAATAGTTTGAAGCAAGAATTGCAAACAAAAAAAGAGAGCACAAGGAAAGCCAAACTGGAGACAGTTAGGGTGGCAAATGATATATTTGATGATGTGTTAAAACATAGAGTGACAGAATTGGTAAATAAAGCTGATAATATGTGGGATAATACAAGAACATCCATGAGGCCGATATGAAATATTTTTATGCTCATAAAGCATTCCAAACTAAGTGGGATAAGTGGAGTGCTAGGGTGGGAGCACTAAAATAAATGATGACTCGGATGCAAGAGGATCCTAAAGCTCCTACCAACATCCTTGATTTATTGAAGGCCATTGATTTAGTAAATGAGATTACAACCTTCCATGGAATTCTAGAAATGCTGCTCTAGAATAAATTGAAAATGTTTAGAGATATGGAGGGGCATGGCATTCCCAAGATAATAAATGATAAAGGTGAGTTACAGGAGTTTGCTAAGTGGAAGCAAGAGTTGGGAGATCTGCTCCCTCATTACAAGATGATGCTCAGTGTTACTGATTGCTCTATGTTGAATCCAAATATTGATAATATGATTGGAGTTGAAATGAGAATGGATACATTTGTTAAAGAGGTTAGGGATTTGATTGATGCAAGGTACAATCGGCACAATACAAAAGTGCAGAACGTGTTGGACATGAAATGGCCAACTGAGGATGAATATAATGTTGGCAAGAGACACTAAAAATGTTTTCAGGTGTTGTCATTGATGGCAACCCTTGTCAGCTAGTGGATCTGCACGTCATCATTTACTAATATCGGTAGACAAATTGAAGATCAATAGCTATCTATTTGGGTGGAATAGAGCATCTAGTAGTTTCGTGTTCTTCAATTCATATGTAGATTTTTTGTTATCATTCTATGTTGTGGATCTCAGGGAGTATTGTTTAATGCATAATATGTGTTATCCATAAATCTTGGTGCCTCATATCAATTTTGGTGGAAGTTAGAAGGTTGGGTTAACTAATTTTTTGTTCATCAATATTTGGAGGCCGACTTGGTGAATATGGTGCATTGCGGATATTTGAGGAGTTATTGTTTAAGTTTTTTTGTGATCGAACATTTTGTTTTGGGTCTCCACTATGTCGTGGCTGACTCTTGTGGATACACATTGAATATTATGGATGATTTGAGCCGATTGTTTGTGAATATTTTCTTATTTTGTTGAAGTCAACTTGAAGTAATTGAATTCTTGGAAGTGGATATATATAAGTGATTGATTGTTTCATTTTGTTGTGTGTTTGATGTGATTTGATGTATGTTGTGAATGTCAGAATATCAGTAGAGCGATTATGCATAGTTTCACTTGTGCATTAAGGATTTTTG
This sequence comes from Sequoia sempervirens, assembly GCA_007258455.2. Lineage (NCBI taxonomy): Eukaryota > Viridiplantae > Streptophyta > Pinopsida > Cupressales > Cupressaceae > Sequoia > Sequoia sempervirens. Next base: position 9,468 of record VDFB02154746.1, on the reverse strand, counting down.
TGAAGCAAATTAAGGAAGAGCAAAGCGAAGTGCAGAATCAGTCAGAAGGTCTTGAATTCGATTGTTGAGCCTAACCAAAACTATAATCAGGAATTTGTAGATGCTACTCCATCAGTTCAAATCCTTGGAAGTATTCCAAACTTTTTTAAGGAAATGAACCTTTCTATTTTGAGTAGTGCACTCTAGGCAGTGCGCCTGAATGCAAGTGCATTCCCATTTGTAATCTTTTATTTTGAGTATACTCAGAACAATATTGTGGATTAACCTCCACTGTGGTTTTTCCCCTAATAGGGTTTCCACGTAAAAATCCTTGTGTTATGGTGTTGTGGTTATTTGTCTTATGTGCATGCATTTTTATTTTGGTTGAATGTTATTAGCACTTTAAGAATCAAATTAATAATGGACACCTGGTGGAATGGAATGGACGGAATGGAATGAAGAAATGGAAGGAATGGAAATGGAATGGAATGGAATGGAGGGGATGGATCGGAAAGATGGAATGGAATCGAGGAATGGAATGGAATGGAATGGAAGGAATGGAATGGAATGGAATGGAACCGGAATGGAATGGAATGGAATGGAACGGAAATGAAAATCAAGAATGCAATTGAATTTCTCAGTTGGAACTAGAGTTAGAACAAACCAAACACAATGAGGAAGAACTTGAAAAGCACATTGTTGATCTTAGAGATGAACTTGCTACAACAAATGAATTCAAGGAGAAGTTCAAGATTAGTTGATCCAAGCTTGATGAACTAATTAAAAGTCAGAGGACTAATGGTGACAAGTGAGGTCTTGGATACAAAGAAGGAGAAAGTTTCGGATCTAGACAAGGACAAAGGAAATTTGGACAAAGGAGATTCAAACAAGGAAATCAGATGATCAACACTGGAAGGTATCCGGTAAGACAACCTAATGCTCAAAAATTCAATGGTGTATGCTATATTTGCAATAAATTTGGTCATATGGCAGCTCAATGCAAAAGTAGAATGAATTCAGATGGTCCATCATTCTCCAGTCAATGCTTTAACTATAACAAGAATGGTCATAACTCAAATGAATGTAGAAATGTGATGAACAACTTTTATAGGAATGCTAGATGTTATACATGCAATAGATTTTCCCATATTGCTAACCAGTGCAGATCAAGAGGAAGTCAATTGAACAACCAGTTTGGACAAAGAGATGTGGTGTGCTACAATTGCAATAAAACTGGTCATATTGCTAGACTCTGTAGAAGAGGTCTGATAAATCAAAGAAGAAACATGCAAAATGATGAAAAATGAAAAGGGCAAGTCACCATTGGAAACAAGCAACACTGAGAGGGGGGGTGAATCAGTGTTGTGCAAAAAATTAGATTTATTATTCTGATCTTTAACCCACTTAAGCATTCAACAAAATAAATATGCATGAACAAAAAGTAAACAATCACAACACCATAACACTAGGATTTTTACGTGGAAACCCTGTTAGGGAAAAAACCACGGTGGATGACCAATCCACAATATAATCTAAGTGTACACCCAAAAGAAAGATTACAAAATGGCAATGCACTTGCATTCAAGAACATTGCCTAGAGCTCATTGCTCAAAATAGAAAGGCTCACTGTGATACAATGATTTGGATTAGATCCAAGAGAATGAACTGAAGGAATAGCATCTACAAATGCTTGATTACAGTTTTGGTTAAGCTCAACAGTTGATCTTCTGACCTTATGATTGATTCAACAATTCTGCTCTACTCTGCACAAACTCGCACTACAAAAACCTTGATGCACAAGTGAAACTATGCATAATCGCTTAATCGACCTTCTGATAATCACAAAAACCCTTCAACACATCTTTCACACTCACAAAATGATATAACTGATGAATTATATATATCTGCAACAAAGGATTTAGTCGCTACAACTTGGCTTCAATAAAACTTAAAAATATTAGCAATTGTAGGCTCAAATCTTGAGTAATATCCAATGCGCATCCACAACGGTCGTCCACAACTTATCTTGGACCCAAAACATAATGATTAAACAAAAAAATATTTGAATAAACATTCCTTGAATATCCACAACACATTATATCAGCTTAGTCAACCACAAAACACTGATAAACAGAAAGATATCAACCGGATCTCCAAACTTACACATAGCTTGGTACGAGGCACTAATATTTATGGATAACATAAGAAATACATTAATAAACCTTCCATGAGTTCCACAACTCAAAATAGTAACAAAAAATTTGCATGTGAATCGATGATCACCAAACTGTCGGATGCTCTATTCTTCTGACTGTTTGCAAACTGTCTGCCGGTGGGAGAAAATGATGACGTGCGGATCAGTCACTGACTAGAGTTTCCATCAATGACAACACCTGAAATCATTTGCAGTGTCTCTTTCCAATAGTCACTACAGATCAGATCAGAAAGCAGATGAAGAAAACATGGGTAAAAAAGAGTCCCTCTGTTACAGGAAATGAGCCAGCACCAAAATCAGCTTCTGATAATTCCTTCAGAAATTAGATTAAGGCCTCTAGCCTAAGGGGAATTGTCAAGAAAATCCTTCAAACCCCTTGCAGGTGATCGACATCAAAATGTGGATGAGTTCAGTATTTGCATTGATGATCTACTGATGTTATTGAACAATTGGAGAAAGTATTTATGTAGATTTGAATGTCCGCAAAGGTGTTATCTTTTACAGTGCATGGAAACAGAGTATCCGGTTGAGATAAAGAAAAAGCATTTATTGTGACAAAAGGTTAGGTGTGTGAATGATAAAAGGTTATTTCTATCCTTCATTTGTCACTTACCATTTTGAGAAGAAGAAATTTGAAGAGCTCTAAAGCGAACTATGGCGAGAATTCAAGCGTGAAGGCGATTCGAAGTTCAAACCCTAATCCAGCTAAAAGGTACTTTTCAAAAAAACTTGAAAACCTATGAATTTTTGAAATGGCTACTCCAATGGTAGTTGAAGTCAATGATAGACCCCATCCGAAGTTTAAATGGAATCCTTTCAAGTCTATTGAGACCGAGCCCTTAGGAGCATTTTCGTCTGTTTTGTATGGTGCTTTGCACATTGAAGATATTAGGGCATACATTCATGCCAATATTGAAGAGTTAGGAAGCTCACAGTTGCTAAATTTGTATTCCAATCACATTATTGGGGAAGATTTCTCTATTAAGCCCAAATTCAAAACCCTAGAAGAGAAGAAATTCACACAAATTGTGAACTTTCCCATGTTTGATGAAATAAAATGGGTTTGGTACATCTTAAGTTGAGTTCATGTGGCTAAATCAACCTTTCAAGATTATGAAAGAGGCTATAAGTGTTGTTACAGGTCTTAATTCCTCTGGTGGATTTCCGATTTTGAAGTATGTGAAGAATCGAACCATCACTAATGCAACTAGTTCGATATATGATAAAAGAGCAATGACAATTGATGATATTGTTGATGTGGGTGTGAAATTTGCTTCAATTGTTATTGGATATAAGATATATCACTCCAATAGAGAAATTATGTATCTGGTATAGCCATATATGCAGCCTATCAAATGGTAAAGGAGAATGCAGAATATGATTTGTGCGAATTGCTTCAAAGTCAAATGATGGAAAATCTTGGTAAGATAAAGAAAGAAGAAAAATTCCTTCAAATACGATATTTTTTGTTGTGTTTATTCTTTTATTTCATGGATGAAGTTCCAGGAGTAGGGAAGGTGCATTGGCAAAGCTATAAGCTTTTTGTTGTTCAAATTAGAGAAATGTTATTCAGCCTTGGTGATTTTCAAACTAGGAAAATTGCAATTTGGGGATATTTCAAGAACTTTCATAATGTAATGCAAGCCAGGGAAAGAATTCCCACTTCTATTGTGGAGAAGTATAAGGATACAATCTATTTTATGGTGGATATTGATCAGTACTTGATGGAAGTAGCAGAACACATAATTGTTTGGATTATGCCTATGGGATATGAAGTTGAGGAGAGAATCTTAGAGTTATATGCACAACATCTGTTGAGTAAGCCTTTGGATTCATCAGAAGAAAGGCTTCGAACATATGTAGAGAAAAGCATGCAAGTCCATGAGCAATCGAAGAGACCAATGATTGTTCAGAAAGTAAGAAAATAAATGGAAGTATTTGTAGAGAGCATGGGCATACCTATAGAAGCTATAAGAGAAGCAAGAAGAAAAAGAGAACAAGCTGAAAGTGAAAAAGGTAAAGAGTCGGCTAAAACTGAATCTACTACTTCGGCAGTATCTTCTGCTAGAACTAGATCAAAAGGGAGCTCAGTACCCCTATCCGGTCACACAAAGAAGTTTTCCCCTGCAAAAGCACAAGTTAAGGCTCACGGTAAAAGGAAGAAGGACAAGAACACAAGAGTGTATGAAGTTGTTTCAGAAGATGAAGAGACGGAATCCGATGAAGAAGTCAGGGAAATAAAAGCTACAGCAATAGTCAAGCCCTCTGGTGATGAGGAGAAAGCTAAGAAGAAGATGAAGCCTGAAAAATCTGGTATGTCAGTAGAGTAAGTTGAAAGAGGTATAATTATGGATGGAAATCTTAACCCTTTGTGTAAAGTGTATGGTTCTTTTGACACTGTTGGTCAAAGAGTCCTTGAGGAAGCTACCATAAAATATTTGAACAATTTCAATATGACACTTGTTGAGATAATGGCACAATTTCCTAAGGAATTGTATGACATTTTGGAGATGAGAAGAGTTAGTGTCATAACTGAAGAAGAGAGCTAAGAGAACGAGTTCTTGAAAATCTATGTCCGGTAATGTCTATAGAGGAGATGAAGGCAATTCTAAAAGAAGCCAAAAGAGATTTCAAGAGCAAGACAAGAATAAGAAAGCTTATGTTGGGTAAAACTAAAGAAGTTGAAAAAGAAACTAAAGGTATTTTGAAGAAAGTTATATTGAAGAACAAAATTGATGTTGTTTATGAAGAAGAACATGTGGAAGACACTTCATTTGGTCTGGTTAATGAAGAAATTACAGTTGAGGACACTCAAACTCCTCCTGAGGTATATGATTTAGAAGAACCTATGGAGACAGGAGCCCCCAAAATTGTATCGGTTGAAGAAAAGGAGATACCAGTTAAAGAAGTTAAAGTTTCAAATGACAAGCAAAAGTATGTGGTTGAGGAAACAGTGCTCGAGGAAGAGAAGGTTGAAGTTAAGGGAGTTACAGTAGAAGCAAGAGACACTGTAGAGGTAGTGATGAAGTTTCTGGAAGAGAAAAAGGAAGAATTTTATTTCGAGTTGGGAGATGCCCCTATTCATTTATCCACTCTATCCCCAATCCAGAAAATGAAAGTCGCATCATTTGCACAAGCTAAGGCTAGTGAAGAAATTTTGAAGTCTCACATAGAGGACAGTGAGTTATTGAATCTTGCATCTGGAATTCTGGAGAAGATCATGCCTACACATGTTAAAGACCCATCTTGTTCCTCCTCTGATGAGCTGAAGAAACTTATAAACACTGTAAGTACACATTCTGAGTCACTTGAGAAGTCAGCTCTGGTCAAAGTGCAGAAGGAATTTGATGCTAGGAAGATCAGCAGGTTAAAAGGATTGATAGCTAATGATAAATCTCTGTTAGCTACCTGTGTGAAAAATGTTGTGTTTGTCTCTGTCCAAACTTACTGAAGAAAATGAGAAGAAGGTTAAGGATTATGAAAAGGATTTAGTAGCTATTTTTGATGCTTTTGATCTGTTAACTGTTTCTATTGGAAAGCATGAAGGTCAAGTTATATCCTTGACAAAATAAAGAGTCTGAAGCATGAGAATTATTACATATTTTTCGCCTCAGCTCAAATGGAGGAGCTGGCTGATTGTTTTCAACAATAAGTGGAATTGCAGATTGTTTTTAAATGTTGTTTCACATTACTTTGTGCATTTGAGTAACAGTTATTCATTTTAGAAGTTATGAGTTTGCAGAGTGACATTCAGATGTTGCAGTTTTAAAGGAAATACAGAATTGAGTACATGTGCCAAATAGCATTTCAGATGCTTTTATTCATTTCAAAAAGAACTCATATTTTACAAGGCTTCATTTGATTTCACAATTAGAATAATATTACAACATTGCATGAGATGCATTTTTCTTTTCAACTGAAAAGAAAAAATTGAAATCAAGGATCCACACAAGCCGTGGATATAACTATAATTGTTCCAATACATTTCTAACAGCACAATGCACTATTGAAGATGTGAAAGGAGAACATAAAAGCAGCTACATAGTCATCATTGCATGTTATCGACGTTTGATGTTGAATGGTGCACCTCGTCGTCTCGAGCTTCATCGACCTGTAAGAGGAAAAGAGGGGTGTCAGTGGCTCCGACTATGACATAACTCATATGATGCACCTACAATAGTACAGTATACTATTAGCATGCATTGAAACAATCAAATTCAATCAAATGCAGTATGAAGAAGTGAATTGAAGGAGAATTATCAACATCATAATCAACATGTTCTATTTTTTATGCTAACACTATTTGTTTCCTTGTGCAGGTATGGTTAATTCATGAAGCTGAACATTATTCGAAGACCAAGCATGTGGAGTAAAACGAGCTCCCACAAGGGTAGATCCCAACATGTTGCCCTATGCATTAAATGGGCTGATTTTGAAAGATATTTCATCATATACATCAAACAAAATGAAGTACAACTGAAAAATTAAAAAAAAAATATCCATCAAGTAACGAAACCAACTGTGCATTCATAACGATCAGCATTTCTTTCTGAAGGCTACAGGTGAACAGTGAGTTTAGTTCACTTAAGGAATTTAACAGAATGCATTTGCATCAGAAATTGCTGATTTACTTCATTTTTTGTGTTGATTATAATCATATGTCATGTGAGTTTCAATTCATTACTTCTCTTTTGGATAGTGAACAGGCATACATATGCCTTAATGTTTTGTTCTAATTTTCATCATCAAAGAGGACAGATCTTAAGAGTGCTTTTGTACAATGAAATATAAAAATGCATGAAGAGTACCATGTTGCTCATGAGAACAAATACAGACAGTGCACCTGAGTGTTAGATAAATTTCTAGTTCTGAGTTGACTGGTGAAGAAATACTGCATTATCAATGGTAATAATAAAGTGATCTTTTCAAAAAAATAACAGAGGAGCAAGTATTTTCTTTCTAGAATGATTCTAAGTTACTAGTTATACATTTGAACCAGTGTTTAAAAGTGGTTCATATTGATGCAATGTTTCAATTCAAAAGCAAAATGGAAAAAACTTCTACAAAATTCAAGTGAAGGAAGTGAAAGCTGTTGTGTTAGAATTAAGGAAAGAGCAAACAATTTGTTTCCAAAAAAAGGTTTTGAGGTGTCAGTTGTGCCTAGGAACTGAAGACTAGGTACATTCCAGTATGATTCAATGTTAAGATAAAAGCCCTGCATAAGTGCTAAAATAGAAAAACACAGGAGTTCACTTTGGATCAATTTGTGATTTCAGATCTTAACTATGACAATTTCTATTGCAAGGGAATAGCCGGATACAGTAACAAGCATCAGTGATACAATACTCAAATATGGATTACCAGTTATTAGGAGATATAGCAAAAGCAGTGAACTCATTTTGATTGTGATGGTGTCTCAAACGAGATCGTGTGTCAAGGATTACTCAAGGACAACAATCAAATGTGATGTTCTTTCATTTTGTTTTCTGTGAATTACAAGTGTCAAGTAGGACATCGCTTGTAATTGGTCAAGCCATGAATTAAATGTAACAAATATGCAAGATGTTGATCATTTCCAGATTACTCAATCAAGGTCTTGACAAAATAGTGAGGTAAGGTTTCTGTAATATCTACAAGATGAGCATAGAATGCAGTTGGACACCATAATGCAATTTCAGTTTCGAGCTTCATATGTATATGAGGTTCTATAATGTGCATTCAAGACAGATCTTTCAGATTCTTAGTGCCTGGAGAGTACTCTCAGAGTGTGAATGTTGGGTGTTCTTTTTAAGGATAGTTTACAGCTCCATGTCAATAATAGTTCCGTGAATTGAGCTCAGGTATTATAGTTATCAAGAAAGGTCACATAAATACAAAATGTCACTGGTTTTTTTGAGTCAAGATCCTGAAAGAAATGCAAGTAAGTATACAGTTTATCACCATTTCAAGCAAGTATGGGAGATTGAGTTTTGTCAGAAATTAAATACATGCTTTTTCTTTGAAAATTTCCAAAACCCATGATATTGTTTTGTTTCAGAAGTGTGGGGTAAATCACTATTTTTTCTAGCTCGAGCCATATGGATAGAACGAATAACAGTTACTTCATAGCCTCAAATGCTTTCAAAACACAGAAAATGCATTTTTCTTCAGAAATTTTGAATAACCACATGAGGGTTTGCTTTCGAAGAGTACAGAAGTATGATAATTTATGATACCCATATGGGTTTTTCATGAAATCAATAGTAAATTACAAATGTGAAGATTTTGCGCTAGGTAGAGCTTCAGAAGGACAAAAAACATGATAATCTACAATACCCATATGGGTTCTATTTTAAACAGCCTTAAATACAAAATATGCAAATCTATGTATTGATTCGAGCCTCAAAGTCCAAGGAATGCAGCTTTCATCCGATTTGCACAATACCCACAAAAGAGATAGCAGGGAAAAGCAATGAAACACAATTTCATGATAAATCGAGCTCAGGGAAGAAGAAAAATACAATTTTCCTTAAGGATTTCAATTACCCACTTTCAGTTTTGTTTTCAAAATACAGAAAATACAATAACCACGACAACCCATGTCAGGATTTCGCAACTGAATGATGAAATTACAGTCTTGTCCAAATTTCATAATTCCCACAAGAAAATATACATTCAGAAAGGCATAAAGAGGGGTTTGCTATTCTGGGTCGAGCCCGAAATTCAAAATAATGCTTTCTACAATGCGCATTTGGCACGACCTGAACATGGCCAAAATCTATGTTTCAAGAGGGAGCATCTTAAAGTTTTCAGAGAAGCAAAAAAAGTTGAAGAAGGTTACCAGTTCGAGGCCGAGGTAGACACTTTATCCATGGCCTAAGCTGTAGATAGCTTCAGAATATAGGGATTCGAGTTTCCAAGTGATGGTCGAGCTCTCACTGGTGAATAGAGCGTTACAATGATAGATGTGCACACAGGAGAACAGCGATATGAAGTGACAGTAGAGTATATTAGCCATGGCTTTGAGGCCGAAATGAGCAGAATATGAAGCCATAAAGTTTAAGAACACAAGCTTACCTCTGCACAGTGAAGGAGAACAAGAGCACAAGTCAAAGTTTCCATGAAGTGGACTGTAGGAGTCGAGCTTGGACTCATGATAGTATGGAGAAGTCAAAGAAAGAATAGAAGATCAGAAACAAACTTATGCAGACCACGCCCTTAGGGCTTTTTGATACTCGAAATAATGAAGTGGAGAAACTATTTCGTCATGAAAGGAAGCTTACCCATTGGAGACT
>VDFB02154745.1:0-21978 GCA_007258455.2 Sequoia sempervirens | reverse complement strand
TATAAAATATGCATCAAAAGTTGAGAGGAAATTTAAAAGTTGTGTCAAAATGATTGAAAGCAAGAAAAAAACCCCATAGATGAAATAAATCAACACTCCCTTGCACTAAACTAGAAAAGAGCAGAGGTGAGTGTTATATATATTGAAAAATAAGGGAAAATGCTTCCAAGATGAGTAATAACTCCCAACTACCCAAACTAGGTGGGGATTTTTACTTACTTGGTAAATTCTAGATTACGTGGTTGCACCTACTTAAATAAGACAAACAAATGATTATAAGGTGGAAAATAAATCTAAAAGAGGGTGTGAGACACAACTACCCAAAAGTGGGTGAGAGTGGTACATGTAGTTGATGAATTATGCTACGTTTCCTCATATTAACCATGTCTAGTATAACCTAAAAAAGCTTAATAATAAGTATAAAGAAAAATATCCCCTAACATAAGTAAAGTAAAAAACATACACCAAGACCCCCCTTAAGCATAATTTAGGTGGATGAAAATTTATAAATATGCAAAGAAGAGTTCCAAATACAAGGCCATGTTAGGTACCCATGTACTAAATAATCTATCACAAACAAAGAAAAAGAGACAATCCAGTGGGAAATAACTCCTCCCCAAAAGAGAAAAAAAAATAAGTTACCTCAAACAAGAAAGAATCTTATGCAAGGAAGAAGTCCCCTCAAAAAAAGGAGATGATAAGAGAGATTATAGAGCCTATCCCTAAGTAGTCAATTATTCCAATGGTTGTTGCTCAAAATTGGATGTAGAAGATGGTCCACAATAGTTGAATAATATTTCTCCCCTTAGGAAGAAATAAAATCAAAGGGTGTATGAAGAAAGTCTTCCCATTGTTGAAAAAATATGAAGGAAGAATGACAAAAATGTATGAAGTCTCTTAAAACTAGTCACATGTCTCCATGTCAGTGTTGAAGGGTGTCAAAAAAAATCAAGAGTTTTAGACCTCACTAATGAAAGTGAAAATCTAGAATCTAATATAGATGAATGTAGAATATGATCCAAAGATGAATATATCTCCTTTGAAGATAAGGATTCATCCTCCAAATGTTAATGCCAAACTATGACAAATACTCATTAGATGAATTAGGAACCAATGAAGATTCAGCCCGACAGTAACCATGGATGTACGATGCTCACCATAGGTAAGATAGTTGAATTGATGAAAAATTGGCACTTTTATAAAGGGTGCCAACATGGACCATTTGTTTGTAAACTCTATCACAATTAAAGTTGATGTAGGTAGAGAAAGAAAAAGAGGGTATGAATGTGCCCTCATAACATCTTAAGAAGAATTAACTCCATAAAAGAGAAGATGAATGCAATCACTAATGTCTTCTAAATTTAAAATGTGGGACTCTACAAACAAAGATGAGATGTGCAGTAGGAATGTGTAATAACCCCACACCAATTTTATTTTTTAAAATATAGAAAATACAAATACAAGTCCATGCACTTTCTGATCACCAAGTTCCTAGTGTGGGAAAGGTGAGAGCATATAGTATTTTGGACAACACACACTCTATCAAGATGAATGCAATATTAAACTATAAATATGACAATCTGACTAGAGCATGTAGGAAACAAAGTCAACCTAAATCAACACATCTTTGATAGACAAGCATGCATAGAGAATGCAAAGCCATTACAAAATTATAAGGAAATATGATCAAGATTAAATGAATGGCTACATGTGGATTCAATTAATATCAAAAAAATCTTGAAAGACAGAGGGATCTAACAATGAATTGACCAAGACCTTCAATGATAAATGCATTAACCGATAATAAACTATTCAATTTTACAATATCTTGGACATGAAATGCACAACTCTTTAGCGGTACTACCATCTGAAGTTATAGTAATATGAGCATGAAATGCACTAAGTAAACTAAGAATGATATTGATAAGAAAAATTAGTTCCAAACACTAATAATATTTAAAATAATGAACACACTATTGCATATACTTAAGTGAGCCCATAAAATCATAGGTTGATGTATACCATTCATCTAGACTCAATAAACTGAAGTGCATTGCCAAAGAGGGTTGAAGGATGGTGTAGAATATTGATTGTAGACCTCCAAACTCACTAAACATTGCTCAAAACTATCATACCAAACTGTTTGAGTCTAAAAGTTTCTTTAATCCATCATACTTAATACCCCAAATCACTATATAACCACCATTTAACTATAGGATAACAACACTAATGTACAACCCAATATGTAAAGGAAAATCTCTCCAAAATGACCTTGATTATTGTTACAAACAAATAATATAAAATGAAATGAGAAGCTCACAACCCTCTCAATGCTCCAAAAATCACTCCTAAATTCAAGCTTAAACTAGGACAACAAACATCAATAAAATTGCATACAAAAATCCCTCAAAACACATCAAAAATCTCCATTATTAATAATAAGTTGAAAAATATAGCATTCAACACAATAGTGATTTTTAGATGAAATCACTCAACCATATAGGAGGGTTTTCATCCTTAGGCAAATAGGGAGAACTCACAGTTCTTTCACCCAAAAAAATGAAATGATTAAACAATAACTCTTCTCTCAAGACCTAACCTTTTTTATAACTTTTTAGAGCTATTTTTTAGAAAAAAACATTTTTTACTCTTTAATTGCTTTGAAAAAATACTTTTTTGCTTTTTCATTGATTTTTTGAAAAAAAATAAAAAAATATTTTCTATTACTCTTTCAAAAAAAGTTGATTTCCTTAATAAAATAATATGAAGTGTCCTTATCACCACTTTTCAACATCTTGAGTCTAGTGACACTTTATTTGCACACTTAAAATATATTTTTAAATAATTAAATATAAAATGTCATTTAATTTTACTTTTTGACAACTTTAATATTTAACCATTTAGTAAATTTTTAATTATTTTTTGCACAAAAAGTTATAGAAAGTATTAAAATAGCCCAAAATATGAATTCTAACCAACCTACTAAAGTCTTAAATACATGAGATATCAATCTATATAAAATTTGGCATTCTCCCAAGATGAAAAACTTATCCAAGAAGTGTGGAGTTCTCCTAGAATGTCAAATTTACACAAGGAAAGTATTGTTGTGCATATCTTGGCTCTAAGAACTTGTTGCCACTATTAGAATTTCCTTATGAAAAAATTGGAACTCTCCAAGAATGTTGGAATGGATTAGAAATGGGACATTACAAAATATGTCCTAAGGAACTAGATCAAGAAGACTGATTAAACCTCCTACATCACTACAATGTTGGTATCAAAGTTATAAGGACAAGGAGGAGGAGGAGGAGGAGGAGGAATACAAGGCTCAATAACTGAATTAGATTTGTGAGAATACCTAGGTTCAAGTAGCCAAAACTCTCCTCAAAATCAAAGTTCACACTAGAAGTGTGATCAACAACCAAAGGATCAGAGCCATCATCAAGATAAAAGTTTAAAAAGGTGTATAACTAAGATGCATGGTCTCATCCCGGTAGCAAATATCTCTTTTCTTGTAGTGCCCCTCAATTTTCCTTTTTGTTTTAGATAGTTACTTGGATTGTATTTAGACATTCTGATACTTGTTTGATGATACTTGGATGCTTTGATACCATGTGTAACGCCACTCCAAAAAACCCTAGAGGACAACACACTAACACCTAAAACGAAACATTTTTTTTATTGAAAGTGCATTAAACACACAATTGCAAATGAAACATTAACACAAATCTAACCTAAGTCCTCTAAGGTCTATGACAACGCTACTAGATTTCTATCAACTAAACTAGCAAGAAACTATAAATCATTGCATTAAATAAATTCTAACAACAATATGGAACTACATCTAATCATCTCATTTAATCAAGTAATCAATATGATACATCCATAACATGTATTCAATATATATATGTATGTATAATTGTATATATATATATATATATATATTTACAGAGTATTAACTTCTACATAATTTTATGTATTATTGTTATTTACAACTAACTGAAATTTTAACTATCCTCACTTTTCTATATAAATATAAATATATATATATATATAAGTTATTTGTATGTATGTACATACACACACATATATCTATACAAATTTATTCAAATATTGTATAAAATGATCATTTCAAATTGGAGATGTAATAAATAAGTAAAAGTTAGTTATATAGATGGATATGATGAATATTTAGAAAATTGGAAATGATTGTAATATAAATTTGATAAGTAATCCATGATTTCTATTGCCGATCTGGGTTGTTTGTAAGATTATTGAGTTAAGGTGTTGTTGGGATACTGTTGTAATATTCAATTTATTTCGCAAGGTTGATATTGATAGTCTTCCAGAGGCTTGGGAATCGTGTTGCTGGCTTAATGTCTGTGTTGAACCTTGTATTGATTGATATGATACTTGGAGAGTTTATTTGAGGGGGGTTTTGGCCATGCTTTGCTCACTTGCTTCTTGGATGATTTTGTGTGCGGGATGGCATATGCCTCGCCTCTGTGTATGTTCTTGTGGTTTCATGATTTGAGCATGTTGGCTTTACCCTAACGGTTGAGTTGAATTTTCTAGTTGTAGAAGGGGGAGTGGCTCCAATGGGGTTCGACGCACAAAGAAGCATCTAGGACAACCCATGTGGGAGTTTCCTAATCAAGTGATAACCTAATTAATAAACTAGGGGTTGGGTAGAATTTTACTTAAACTAAGCTAATTGGATGCCTCACCCATGCTTGTAGCGCTCGTTCAGGCTAAGGATGGGTTGAGAAGGCCTAGTCGACAAGACCAATTTCCTTGTCCCCACGAAAGAATAATTGGTCTTGCATGTGTCACCCTATGGGGTTAGCATAGAATGTGAGACTGTCAAGACAACCATAGATGGGGGCCGACGTCTAGAGAAAGACTGTCAAGACAACCCATGCTAGGACCATGCAATGACACTCTACCCTACTACAACCTTGCATTCCCTTGATTTGTATTTTGTGTTATGTTGTCCTTTGCATGTTAGAATCCCTTATAGTCTTGTTATGTCAGTTGATTGTCACCTTGTGGTCATTGTGATGGTGGGATCCTTTGCTATCTCCTACCACGAGGGGTGGACCTTAGGGTTCCACATGGTCAGGTGGAATGTGCATTGTACTCCATTGGGTTCCCTCTCCTTGTTCGTGATTGTGGTGACTTCTCCTGGATTGAAGACTTTTGCATTTGTACCAATTCATGTGGATTGTGACTCATGTACTTGTATTGAATCATAAATCTAATGTATTATGCACCATGTATCATACTTTATTTACACTTTTCATATGTATATGAGGAGATATTGTTGTTCAGATGTATCAATGTAATGATGTAAATTGATGTTGAACTCTCTTATGTAATGTTCTATGTAAATGATGCTATTATATATGTAATTAAATGGATTGATTCAAATGATCTCTATTGAATACATGTTATGCTTGTATCATATTGATTACATGATTAAATGAGATGATTAGATGTAGTTCCATATTGTTGTTAGAATTTATTTAATGTAATGATTTATAGTTTCTTGCTATTTTAGTTGATGGGAATCTAGTAGCATTGTCGCAGACCTTAGAGGACTTAGGTTAGATTTGTGTTAATGTTTCATTTGCAATTGTGTGTTTAATGCACTTTCAAAAAAAAAATTGTTTCATTTTAGGTGTTAGTGTGTTGTCCTCTAGGGTTTCGTGGAGTGGCATTGCATTTCTCTCTAAGTATCAAATGATAACTAAATCAAGTGTGAATTCCATAGACTTCCTTGCTCCACTACAGGTAATTTGATAAATGAAAAGAAGATTGTTTGATAGGCACACACAAAACATCATTGAAAGTGTCGTCCCCAATATCAATAGATCCCCTCCCAATTACATTCATGTAAGTATTGTTTCCCATCAAAATTGGTGGCATAACACAAGGCTCAAAAGAAGAAAACACAAAATTTGAAGAAGCCATATGGTGAGAAGCTCTAGAATATAGAACTCATCTCCTTGATTGAAGACTTGTAGAAGCACAAAGAGATTTACCTTTATTTTTAGATGTTTTAGAAGAAAAACCTACATGGCCTTTTTCCTTACTAGATATTGATTATTTTGAATGGGAAGAATGAGAAGTTGAATAGACATTCTAGAAGGTAGATCAATGTCATTTTTCTTAAGAAGATATTTTAGTCATCAATATGTTTTTTATAATAAGAATATTCTTTGTGTCTAATATTCTATGCTTGATTTGCATGTGGTTTTTTCTTTGATTTCTTATGCTTCTTATTATATTGACCTAAATATTTTTATCCTTTCGACTAACCAACCAACAAATCTTAAGATTGTGATGAATTTATAGGATCCTTAGAAATAATATTTTATTGTTCATGCATTAACATATTAGAAAAAAGATGTAAATGAGGGCATAATGTATGCAAATCCCATAGTTAGCTTGTGAGTGTGAAAGCTAGAAATAAAAGTTTCATATTTAGGACCAAGTTTGTTTAGTACATTATAGATTAACTAAAAGTTATTTTTCTTAATACCACATTCTTTACAATGTGCTCTTAGATCATTAATTAGTAATATAATCCTATATATTTCTAATGTTCTTTGGATCAAAGCTCATCAAATAATTATCAATATGATAGCCTTTAGCTTTATCCATTGTACCATACAATCATTGTAATTTTTCCCAAGCATCATGTGAATTTGTACATTCATCAATCTAAAACATAAGATCAAGGGAAACAAAGATACAATGACATCCAAGAGATTTTGTATGTTCAAGCATCCATTTTATCTTTTCCTTATCACTGTGGGTTCAACTATCTTTTGTTCAACATATTGAGTACACCCAAGTTGCATTAAGGCATTCCATGCATGTTGATGTCAAGTTGCATAATTATAAGGTTTTAGCAAAGGAACCTCTAAAAAATCCATATGTGAAGGAAAAGGAGAACACAAGCAAACATCTCAAAAAATATACACCAAGAGACCCTGCAAATTCACTTAATCAAATAATCCCCCAAAGAATATGATTTGTTACTTTATAGATTAGTACATTTACAAGTTAGAGTTATTTTATAGAGTTTTACAAGGTCAAAAATGGACTTAAATATGGAAATAATAATATTATCTCTAAATGAGAACCTCAAACTAGCACCAATATCTATTTTTAAAAAATCCACTTCCAAAAAAAGAATCACTTCAATTTGAGGTCATATGTGAAAGTTATAGCCATTTGTAGTTCAAAATATTAAAATTACTAATCAAATATGATGAAAAAACTTTTTTTTTTTTCAAAAAATGGGATCACATGAGTAGAAAAAATTACACCACCATGAAGAGCATGAAATTATACCCCAAATAAAATAAATTTCACTAAAAATCCCTCCATATGGCCAACAACAAACCTTTTGAAGATTAGGAGCAAAAGGTAAAAATCCAATGGTAAGGGGGTGAAAAAATTCCAAAATGTTCGTTGTCGTTAACATTGCATCACTGTCAAATTTGGTGGAATTATCACCATATTTGGAGAAACTACCAAATTTAATTGTCATCATTTAGATGTAGAAGTTTGCTAAATTTAATCATCGATAGATTTTTAAAAAGAGATTTACTAGTTTAACAATATTACAATTTTTTTTGCTAAAATTAGCAAAGGGAATAGTGGTGGCACCCCAAAGGAGTGGCACAATATGGTGGATGGAAAATTTAGATGGCTACTTGGTTAGCGGAATTTTCAAAGGCTTCCAAGGGTGGTGGAGAGGAGGCTCCATGAGGATGAAGGTGGAAAAACCACCCAAGGTGGTGAGTGTGTGTCCTAAGGCCTGTGACCTTTGTACACCACACAATATTGGTCTAGGATTGAGACTTGTGTGGGGTATTATGCGGGTACCTTACTCCTATGCAAGTTTTTGTGATTTTCTATGAAGGTCTAAGAAGATGCTAAAATTTAAGTCATTTTTCCCTAAAATCAACTTTGTCCAATTTTGATAAATTTAATATGTAAATAGGGGTTTTTGAGCCTTCTTGACTTAATGGCATGGCATTCTTGGCCTCAAAATGACTTTATTTATGGAAGCTTGCTATATCTTTATAGAAAAACATAGTTCTTCAACTCTTCATAGATTTCACCTTTGATTTTCAATTGGGATGAAATAATAAGTGATTATGAATTTCTTGACTGCTTTGAACTCAATGGTAAGCTCAAATTTTCTCTAGGAAGCTCTACAAATATGCCTACAATTACAAAGCAAGAGAAAGGAATCCATTAGAAATTTAAATTTCTATCAAGATTTTTTGATTCTCTAGGTCATCATAGGATGCAAGAGATCATACTTTGCTTTCAGGAAAAAAAATTACACTCTCATATTTCCTAAAAATATACACACAACTCACAACCACTTTGATACCATGTTATATTTGGTTGTGAATCAACCCATAATCAAAATGGATAAATGAAATCCATAATATAAATATCGAGATGAAACAAATCAACACTCCATTGTGCTAAACTAGCAAAGGGGAGAGGTGAGTGTTGTATATATAAGAAAATAAGGGTAAATACTTCTAAGAGGAGTAATAACTTCTAGCTGCCAAAAATAGGAAAGAGTATTACCTACTTGGTAAATTTCATATTACATCATTGCACCTACTTAGATAAAATAAATAAATGGTTATGAGAGGTGGAAAATAAATCCAAAAGATGGTGTGAGACTCAACTACTGAAAGGTGGATGCGAGTGACACATGTAACTAATGGATTAGGCCATGTGTCCTAATATTAACCATGTCTAATATAACCTAAGCAAGCTTGTGTGTAGAAAAAATAAATATCCTCTAACATAAGGAAAGTAAAAAACCTACACTAGCATATAACACATGTAAAAAATGTGAAGATCATTTTTTTCTAACATATCTCAAATGATGATAGAGATTATTGTATATCATAATATAGGAGTAAAATAAACATGCTATATGCTACAAATATCACCTCTCATATCTTGTAGTTGATCTTTCATCTCATTAATTACTGGTAAAAAAATATTGTCTAACAAGAACTATTGATGAATCTAAACTCACAACTAATTACATAAACGCCTATATGCAACAACCTCTTGAACTGGAAATAATCTCTCTCATAAAATTGGCATGGATCTTGTTGTAAAGGGATAAAATGGAAAAATAGGGAAGAGAGGGAAATTGTTAATGTGTTCCTTGCTTTTATAATATTCAAATAGAAGACAATGAACAATTTGTTGAAGTGAGCTTTTGTACAGTTTTTTTTAACACATAGCCAGAGACACAGGCCTTACGAAATAAGACATTGTCATAAATCAAAAATACATGACAACAAAAAAGTACTATCCTTGGAACATTCATTAAACAATAAAAATGAATGAATTTGACAAGGAAGATTAGGAAGTGAAACATAGAAGAGAGATTTTCCTTTGAGTTTTCACCTTAGGGATTGTCACCTTTCCTAGATTTCATTTGAGAATGTGTATGTGTGTAGGATGTATGTGATGGAATGGGGGTTTGGTGGATTTTAATAAGGTATGTGATTAACTTATAACCTAATAGGTGAGTCAACCAACCCTTAACCGAATTTGGAAATTTCCTAAGGATGAAATCCAATGATCTAACTAGGCTAATAGTGCAATTTACTATTCTAATACAAATACAAAAGACAAAAATTCAAAGATTTTGTCTTTTACACAGGGTGTTTTGGTTATTTTCTTTCCCTTGTCCTTCTCCATGGACACCTCTGAGATTCCTGCACTTGATTCCATAAATCCTGCAGGCGAGAGAGAGGTAAGCACATTCAAACATGAAAACATGGGAAAGTTAGCCAAATCCTACAAAATGACGTTAGATTGGATAATTCATCATTTAAGAACCCTAACGCATCTTCCAGATTGTCATTAACATTTTATAGGAGGGAGTTTGAGCAATTCGAGCCAAGGGGATTGAACTTCCTTAGGCTAATGGCAATTTTGGAGCAGCTATAGGAGGGACGACAATCAGGGCATGGTGACCCACTTGTCCTAACCCGCCTTGAGATTTGATCTATTTGTGGGGTCCACTAAGGAGGTTTCCCTATTTTAGCATGTGGGTCAAAGTTATCTTGATGATTAGAGGGCATCAGGATCATCATTTGAGCAATCAAAATCAGAAGGAGGCTCGACTGTCTAGGGTTTGTTGTTGAAAATGACTTTGGAAAGATAGTGTCCTGCGGGCAGAGATCCATCGGGCAAAACCCGTGGCTTCACAAGGCAGTCAACATCATTCATTTGGATTTTGGGCTTTTGGGCTGAAAGGAGCAGGTGGTCACTAAGTCATCGTTGTTTGAAATGACGAAAGTCACATAGCAGCCCGGTGGGAGCAACTCGCAGAATCAGGTCCGAACGGAGATGGGGCCTTCATTCTCACTTTGTTAATAGCTTGGAGAATCCATAGGCAATGGGAAAGTCAGGTTTTGAAAGCGGGCGGATGACAACTATTTTCCGTTTGGGCACGAAAAAAAAAGGACAGAGTCCCCGTGATGGCGACCCAACAGCAAGGACCCGCTTAATGTTCATCACTTGATAGTTTCCCTTTTGCATTTTGGCGATTGTGACAAGGTCAAAACTCAGAGGGCGGAAAGGTGGCCCCTAGAAGTCGTTCGAGATGGCGGGTTCAACATAGCGGCCCACAGATAGAAATCTGTGGGCAAGACTCGAAAAGAGCTTGGCACTTGGTCGTTTAGGGTTCAAATGAAGGTGATCGGCGAGGAAAGGTTAAGGATCTGGAAGTCGAGAAGACAGGTGGTGAAAGTCGTCAGAGACAGTGAAATACCAACAAACTTCCTTGGGCGGAAATCCGCAAGGTAGGCCCCAAGATGAATCAACACTTAAGATTTTGTGAGAGTGAGCTCATTGGGCAATCGGAAGGGCAGGCTTTGGCCACCAGAAGGTCGGGGTTGGAAAGCTGTTTGGAATGGCGAAATATGGAAGGCACCCCAGAGACGAAGTCCCGCAGGGGAAGACCCGATGAAGAAGCCCCCGTCGTTAATTTGTTTCAAAGGTTATCGGCGGTAATGGAAAGATGCAGGCCTGCGCATGGCGAAAGCTTTGGCTAAAGAACAATGACGAGGAGTGCAAGTTCTGCAGTCATTATATGGATCAATTTTTATGGTTTTTCAAGATTTGAGCACATGGGTTTTGTGCACCTTAGTCTTCCTTAGTTAATTATCTAGTTTTTCCCTCTTGAAATTCACCCACCTTGCAAGAAATCAAAGAAAACATGAAGCAGGGCGTGTGGCAGTGAACTTACCTCAAGGATTCGATGAATGAGGTGAGAAATCAATGGGAAAAGGCTTTGAATCATCTATGAGACTTGTCAGGCTCAAAGACGACGCTAGAAGATGGCTCTCTGACTTCTCTAATCAAGCTGACAAATGAAAAATGATAGCTGGGAACCGCCTATTTATAGAAAATGTCGCATTAAATGCACCTAATTCAATGATTGTATAGAGGGCTGAAGGTTGGTGAGCCGTCATTTGAAAATGATGGCGGGGGCATCGGGGTCCAACGGTCGAAAGGCTGTCAAACGATAGCCATTTGGTTGTTCAGTGATGGGAAATGGCAAACAATCCTACGGGTCCCGATGGACGAAGAGCTGTTGGAGAAAGGCCATTTAGAACGGGGACGAGGTGACAGAAACCTGAGAGGGGCGACCCAATAGGGTGGACCCGATGGGCTCCAGAGACTCCAACTTTGAAAAGCTAACACGAACAACTAGTGGGAACCCGCAAAGGCCTAAAGCCTTGATAATTTGAGGGGGAAAAAACATGGTCAACTCAAGATGAAATACCTAAGGCTCATTGACCACTTAGAACACCAAAATGGGGGGGGAACGCAAAACAAGATGATGAAAAAGTGACCCAACGAGACGAAAGGGAAGAGGGTCCCCATTCCGAATGGGGTGTGTGTGTTGAAGGCACAACAAGTGTCCTGGCCCTATTTTCTAAGATGTTTAGTGTCAAGGGCAAGGTCTTATATAAATGCAATTGTTTCTCACTTGCAATTCATTAGTAATTATTTAAAATGGGCCATAAAATGCATAATTTAGGAAATTAAATACTCAATTAGGTCCAATAATTTAAGGGGGGACAAAATATAAGGTGAAATTGTCAAGGGTGACAATTTGCGATGATACATTTAGCCCCCACTTTAGTGAGAGTGTGAACTTGTGCTTAGACACACCAAAGTAGAAAATATGTCAAGAGGGGTCTGATTGTCCAAATGTTTAAGAGAGAGGATGGCTAAGGATCCAGGGGGTGCACAATCCCCCAGGACCCAAGATCCCATGGAAAGGAAACATAAGCACAAAGGAACACACATATGTATGATATACAACAATACAACATACACAAACATACATGTTGAAAACATGAAGCATACATGATGAAAAAACATGACATGACATAACATATAAATGGAAACAAAATGAAAACAAAGAAATTAAAACACAAAGGATACGCAAAAAGATACACAACAAAACAAAAGGTTATTACTAAAGGGATTTGAGTCAGTAGGGTGAAGAGACCTCAGTCTTAAATTGTCACCAATACCAAATGACATCCATCGAATAAATGTTGGTTAAAAGAGTGATCCCATGAGGACTAACAATTTGCATTATGCCACATCACTCATGAGCCACATGGACCTACAAGCTAGCAATTTGTGTTATGCTAGGTTTCCATGCAATATGATTGGTTCCACGAGGCTTGCAAGCTACATTATGCTAAACACTCATGAAACAAATGGATCCACTGGCAAGCAAGGTGTGTTGTGCTAAGTGGCCATGTTAATAGGGTGTCCATGAATCAACAAGTTGCCTTATGTTGAATCCATGGACATAAGGTGTTCATGAATCACACCATGGAAATTTTTATATTTGCTAGGTGAATCACAAATAGGAAAGCAACATGGGATAGTGAAGTCCAATAATCACTAGGTGAGCCCCCAAGACAAGGTAGCAAGATGAGAAACACACTAGGACTAGTGAGGACTATTTTTCACAAGGTGTGTACCCATGTCAACCATACCAATAGTTATACTCTTTGATAACTCTGATAAGGTGCTACAAAATGATCAAGCTGGTATGCCAATGCAACCCAAAGTTCAATGCCCATAAATGAAGTGAAGAAAAAGTGCTAAACTTGCCTATGGAGGTGCACAAGCTTGCCTAAGGTGGTGCATAAATGATGGAAAGAATAAGGCCAAAACCTTAAAGGGTGTTATAACAAAACCACCACAAAAGGTGATTTACAAAAATAACAAAGGGGCTTTGCTCAATATATGAAAGGCCACACCTTAGGGAATATCACACATGACATCACCACTAAGAGAGGACAAGTCTGGGAATAAAAATATCACACCTTAGGTAATACTAACCATAGTATTACCACAAAGAGGAACATCATATGGCAAGAAAATTCACCCACTTAGGGGATATAAAGTCTAATATCACCACAAAAGGAGATAACATAGATCAAGAATGCCACACTTTGGTTGACAAGGTCACAATTCCTAGGAGAGGTATGTTATCATCACTAAAAGGGGACCATTTTATATGCAAATAACATGTAGGGGACTACATGGCCCCCCTTAAAATGTTAGTGTACATGCTACACTAACGTTTTAAGGATATACAAAGGGATCCCTTCCTAGAAGGAATGCACCTAACAAAAAGCTATGTAAACCCTTGCCCCCAAGTGTAGGGACAAGGGTGAGCCCAAAATGGATGATGATATGTTGCTCCTTGCAAAATAAAAGATGATTGCATAAAGCCAAGTTTATACCTTCATGCATGGTAGTGAGCATTTTATTATACTACAACTACCACATGGCAAGGAGCAAAGCAAATGAATGTTAATCTATCACACATTGAAATTGATCCTTGTGAGGATCAAGTTCTTTCAATTTCTTCTTTAAAGCACAACATTCATCTGTATGGTGTCCACATATGCTATGATATGCATAATATGATAGATTTGTATTCTTTTTTTTATTAGTTTTTTGTTTAGGTACAGGTGGTAGTGTAATTAAACCTAAGTATACAAGTGTGGCTAATGCATATTCAGTCTTGGATATAGAATGTAGGAAATGTAATTTATAGATTTTGTATTTCTTGGTTGGTGGGACAAATGTTTGATGCAAAGGCAGAGGACCTTGGTAACCTAGTCCTTTAGTATCTTTTGA
This sequence comes from Sequoia sempervirens, assembly GCA_007258455.2. Classification (NCBI taxonomy): domain Eukaryota; kingdom Viridiplantae; phylum Streptophyta; class Pinopsida; order Cupressales; family Cupressaceae; genus Sequoia; species Sequoia sempervirens. The sequence goes on along the minus strand of VDFB02154745.1, from coordinate 7,728 downwards.
TGGTGTTTGTTCCAAGAGGGGATGGATTTCGTGTTCATTCTCTATGTCACATCCTTGTTTCCTCAAGATTCTAAAGCCTTGTCCATAACTTTGTTCCAGGTTAATAGGTGTGTTTGTAACTTTATGCTCATATGATGGGGGATTGTATAAAGTTCCTTACCAAATCTGACCTTTATTTTCTAATTTTTACCACTTGAGAATTTCATCAAACACTTGTCTTGCAAACTATTTTTTGCTAGTAATTGATTTTTGTTTTGTTTTTCTTGTTTTTGGGTAAAAGCATAATAGAGTTTCACACTTTTAGCCAAATAAATGGTTCCAAGCGAACTGTTTCCAGTCAGAAGATTTTTGGCTGAGTGAATTTTGAACAAAACCACACAACAACGACATGGCACCTACGTGGCGATACATTTTCGATTGGAAGGGTTTCGATCGAAAATGACTCAACCAAAAAGCTTCTGACTGGAAATAAGAATAATAAAATAAAATAAAAACTGGGCCTGACTATTTTGCATGCTCGGGTGAAAGAGTTCCAAGATGAGAGGACCTCTTCTGAACAAGGGTTTGGAAGCATCAATAAATAGCAAGTAGACCTGTATTGTGAACGATGTTCCCAGGTTCTCTTCTACCATTTTTATTCATGTGCTCTTGGTGGGTAACGCGTTGGTGTTTGTGATTTGGGAAAAAATTTCTAAACCGAAGGATATGTGTTGGATTTTAATTGGGTTTATGTTGTGTCGATATGGATTTGTGTGATTTTTGTGAAATAAATGTATGGTAGTATGAATTGTTTGTGAAAGTTTAGTTTTATGGAATAAAAAGTTTCAATGACCCCACGCGTTCTCTACTATGGATAGGGGTCTGCCCCTATCGATCCCATTCGTGGTGACGGAGAAGGAGTCTAGATCAACATGGATGGACCATGATGGACGTTTCACACTTGTCAGAATGAATGACACGATCAATTTGAAAGAATATATAGCCCCCCCCCCCAACCTTTGCAATCAATAGGTCTTATCTGCAATCAAGAGGTCTGTCGTTTCAACCTTGATTTCGAATCCGGATCATCAGAGATAGAGGGAATGGGCAGATAATCAAAGATGTTCACCCGCTGCTCACCCATCGATAAACGGGAGATCTGATTCCTGAGAGGGCGCTTCTGCCCTACTCAAATTCCCGCTTTATCTTCCGGGGGCCCCCAGGAAGGAATTCTAGTTTGTTCAATTCCCACCCAACTACTTATCCCACCAGGGCTTCGCCCACCACCCTAGCCCCATAGGGCCGCCCTAGCTTCGCCACCAGGGCTTCGCCCACCGGTTCCGGGGGCCCTACAGAGAAATGGCGGGAGGGTAGATTATTGTTGATACGCCTCTGCAGGTCGGTGGGGTTAAGGAATATATGGTCGGTCGCGAAGCGCAGGGCGGTGCGAAGCGTATCTATATCCTCCCACCCCCCCCGGTGGGCGAAGCCCGGACAGTGGGGTTTTGAACTAATCTACCTCCACTACAACTAATCTACCCCATAGAATTTTAGGGGCCAGAGAACCACTATGATTCCCTCCCACCCGGCCCGACCCACCCGCCGGAACCCTATAGTTCCCACCCACCCGAATATAGTTGGGTGGGGGGGAATTCTAGTGGTGGGTGGGAGGCCCCATCTATCGGGGGGGTGGGAGGACATAGTTAGGGTTCTATTCCTCGCTTTTAAAGTGGAATAGGTGAATGGAAAAGCTTGTTTGGGAAGTGATTAAAACCCTTGCCATGAAGTTATAATGGAATGGATTTTTGGCTTAAATAGTTTAAATCTGTTAAACTGTGTTATAAACCATTTAACGTTGAACTGGGAATTTGGGGTTTTCAGTTTTGGGTTATAGAAATGTAAATTTGGGGGTTTCAATTTTGGGTTTTTAGTTTTGGGTTTATAGAAATGGAAATTTGGGGTGTTCAGTTTTGGGTTTAATATTGAAATAGAAATTGTGGAATATACATATACATACATACATGTTCATGCACATAAAAAACCCATAATATATACAATTACACACATATACAAAACTTTAAAACACGGCTTCTATACATACACACTTGCACCATGGTGAATACCTAGCTAAACATCTAGTCGACACACATGGATGGAGACCATAATCATAGTCGTTGCATACCTAACATGTCATGCTTGCAGTCCTACTACTATGTTAATGACCAGTCCTTACCATGATTCTATTTGTTTTAAAAAACTAATGTCGACCCCACCCCCCACCTTCACATGACCTATGCAAGTGTCTTGATGTAGCTATCAATAATCTCAAATCTGGTGGTGTTTCCCTCAAGGGACTCCATGACAATGAACTAGTGCTCATTATCACAACCATCAAATAGAATGGTCTCATTCAAAGGATGATTGCTCCAGTTGGGCAATGGATCATTCAAAAATCATAACCATCAAATAGAATGGTCTCCTTGAGAGGATGACTGCTCTAGTTGGGCAATGGATCATTCACAAACGATGTCTGTAATGACAAAAATCTAAAACTTATGGCAACATGGTGAAAATATACATTGTCATAGCTACATTGCAACTCATTGTTTTATTCATAAGTTGAAAATCTAAGCTTTTCATAATGAAAAAAAATCATGGAGACTCTAAAACTTATGGCAGCATGGTGAAACCCTTAATCTTGTGAGACTTGCACCTTTGTTTGTTAGAAGAACAGAGATTGAGACTTGCTCTTAATGACAAGGTTGCTTGCACTAGTATAACCATTTTTTCTAGGAATAAAACAATCAGTTTCAATGTAGCTATGACAATTTAAAATCTTACATAGCAATTCATGTAGCATAACAGTATTTACGGCTTTTTTCTTACATATATCTCCATCATGTAAATGATGGGAAAGCTTTTGGGATCCAAATCAATCATAGCAATATTTATGGCTTTCTTCTTACATATACCTTCATCATGTAAATGATGGGCAAGCTTCTCACATGCAAATCACTCATTAAATGAATCTGAAATGGATGATTTTTCCTTACTTTCAAAACATGTCTAGATCTAATGAGGATGATATAGAATTTAGTAGTAAGAGAAAAGCAACAAATAGCCAAGAACTGATATTTTCAGCTGAATGTGCCATTATAAATGTTGCAAGTAATTGATCAAAGGATAGTGGCATTGCTTATTGAAGACAAATAACATTAGTGGAATTGATAAAATATTTTACAAATAGGCTAATGAACATTATCAAAAACAAGTTTAAGAGGAAAAAAAATTTGTAAACAACACATCTTAAACTCTGACCTAAAAGTAATTCTCAATATTAATTGTAGCAAATCTTAGCAACATAAGTTGAAAATCTAAGCTTTTCATAATGAAAAAAAAATCATAGATACTCTAAAACTTCTGGAAGCATGGGTAAATTCTAGTTTGACCAAGAAATGTCCTTACCATTCCATCCACCAGGTCCTGCATAATCAGCCTAGTTGTGCATCAACAAGACCACAAAATCCTTTTGAACCTCAAAATACATGTATGATAATAATTACAAACTTGCTTAAGCATGATTAATGCTTGAGTCATACTCAAGAAAAATGGGCAACTTTATATCCTTTTGATCATTATATGAAGATGTGCACCCAATCATATTAATAATGTCCTTCTTAACCCTATGATTTAATTTACCTTATAGTGCAATCTAATATTCTTATATTAATCTAGCTTATTGACTATGTAATATTCACTCACTACTTATAATTGATTATGATCTTCATGGTCAACAATAAGATATCAAGAGATGCCATACTATATGATTATAAATTTGATTTGTCTCTTAACTTAGTCTCAACAATACCATCGAATTAAATGATAGTTTCCTTCTATTTAATCATGCAACAATATGGTACAAGTCCCTTAGTTCACTTGATAGTTTCAATATTGGGGTTCAAGTATACCTAAGTGGTATATAGAAATCATGTAGTCATATTATAAAGCCTATACCACAAAATTCAAAGCAAATTACCTAAAGGTATCAACTTGCAACATCAAAATATCTATATAATATAGTCTTATTTCCAATAGTGAATTCAATATCGCCTACATTCTTAAGTAACCATAAGCCACAACTTATATTAAGCATATATATTTTATTCTTCATTCATATTATATAACAACTATCAAGTACTACTAGAGATATAACCTAGACTTCTTTGCCACCTTGTTTCACTTAAAGTCTTAACATAGAGATGTAACATGAGCTCAAGGAAAGATCCTATTTTATCTTCCGCATTTGTCTAATTTAAATTCCAAGCACTTGGATATTATAATAATTAACCCTTGATTATAGTAAATTATTGGTTTACGAATTTCTCACAATTCCAACTTTCACACACCAAATATTCCAATGTTCAAGTTCTTGAGCACCTTACTAGATATTAGTTATCTCTAGATTTTGATTTCTAAATACTTATAAAGCATGGTTTTGAACATCCATGTAGAAATCATAATTGTTGAGAGGAGGATGTCATTCCTCATAATGGCATTGTTGTACCCCTTCCCAAAGTCATACCTTGAATTCATTAGATTCCTCCTAGGTAACAATGGGCGCCATACCTTTTTCAATTGAATTGATTTTTTTTTCTCCTCTCCCAACACATGCTTTCCTTTTTATCATGCCCATGCTTTTGTAATTAATTTTGTGTCCTTAGCTTTTAACCAATTTTTTTCTTGTCTTAAAAGGGCCACTATTGTTTCAATATGAGTTGGAATTTCTATTTTATATCTGCTCCAGAAAACTCATCTTTAGTCATTACAAATTCTTCTTAGAGATTAGTTATTACAAATTCTTCTAGATTAACATCATCAGCTAAGGTCATCTTTAGTCATTACAAATTGTTCTAGATTAACATCATCTGTTAAACCCTAAAATCTACCCCTTGTCCCATTCATCTAACCCTATTTGAATTTTAACCATAACCCTAAAATTAACTCTAACCTTTTTTCAATCTTACTCGACCTTGATTAATCTCTAACCATTGTTGAACCAAGTAATTAAACCCTAATTAAATTGTAACCTTTACCTAACCTAGTTCTCTAAATAAATAAGGTCCTAATTTTAATCTTACATATATGTGTGTACATACGTGTACATACACATGTGTATACATACATGTTCACATGCATTTACATATATGTACACATACATGTATACACTTGTACATATATGTAAATGCATGTGTACATGTATGTATACATATGTGTATGTACATATATGTAAATGCATGTGAACATGTATGTATACATATGTGTATGTACATGTATGTACTTACATACATTTTGCCTAAATTTACATTTCTATAAACCTAAAATTGAAAACCCCAAATTTCCAATTCACCATGTCTACATGTATGTATACATATGTGTATGTACATGTGTGTACATATATGTGTATGTGTGTATGTATGTATGTACATATATGCATGTACATGTGTGTATGTGTGTATGTATGTATGTATGTATATACATGTGTATGTGTGTATGCATATATACACATGTATGTGTGTGTGTGTGTACATGCATATATGTGTATGTGTGTACATGTATGTACACATACACATGTGTATGTATGTATGCATATATGTGTATTTGTGTATGTATGTATGGATATATATGTGTACATGTGTGTATGTATGTATGTATATGTATATGTGTGTATTTATGTATGTACAAGTATGTATGTATAAATATATGTATGTACACATGTACATATATATATATTTTTACATACATATACATATATACATATGTCATGTACATGTGTACATGTATGTATATATACATACATACACACATACACATATATGCATACATACACATATATACACACATACACATATATGTACATACATACACATACACACCCACATGTATGTACATACATGTACACATACATGTATATATACATACGCATGTACACATGTACATGCACAAATATAAATATATATATGTACACATGTATCAAGTCTCTTTGGAGTTGCCAAATTTCTTATGTTATCTAAGTTGTAGAAGGTGAAATATTGAACATAGAGATATATATAACTTGAACTATCTCATTAGATATAAAGCTAAAAATGTTTTAGTTTTGAAACTTTAAAATTTTGTAATTTAAATATATATATATATGTCACATATATATATCGTGGTCGATGAGGGATCTCATCATTCCCCTCTTTCTGAGCAAGATGCTCAAGCTAGAACAAATTTATATTAGGAGAGTATTGCTAGATTAGAATATGCTCTAAGATGTTTAGAGCAAAAAATTCACAATTCCCCCAATTTGACTAATCAAGATAGATTATTCACAATTAGAGACGAGATTTATCGAATGATTGAGACATTCGATCATTCAATCCTTATGATGATATCAAAATTGAGCAGTTTTATTTGTCTCTTTCCAGGAGTGTTACTGGCACAATGAAATTGAGAGATGTTGGCAAATTAGTTTCACAAGAAAATGTGTTTACTATGTTCCCTCATTATAGAGGACAAAATAGAATTAGAGGATATGTGGTTACGAGGTGTGTAGATCCTCTTGTTGTGCTATATTTTGTCAAACAATTATGTGCAAAATTTCATGGACAGATAGATGTGGAATACACATCTTATCCTAAGCATGCTAGCCAAGGTAAAGGTCATTTTCTGACAAACAACAGTTTAAACGTCTAGATTTGCCACTGCCTATGAACAAGAGGGCATTAGTTGGCCCAAACCTTTTGGTTTTACCAAAATGTTTGGAATTGGCAACAATAGGGGAGTCAGTAGCATGCTCCATTCAATCCTAGATTTTTGATAGCATTGCCTCTATTACGACACAGATCGATCAGATGTCATCTGATCGAGTTGGTAGATACTTATTACACCCATAGATCAGCCTTCCTCCCACTGAGGCTACATCTACATTTTATGATCTATTTATTCATGTCGATTTACCTACTCCTTCAAAGGTTGAGCATATGACCCACATGACTCTGTGTAATATGTGTAGAGTCTCAGTTTTGGATTTAATAGCAGCATATCAGGTCATCGGTGAGGACCATGGGATCCCTCTTGACCATGTGCAGGGATTTACTAGATGATGATATCTTGGTACACATATGAGCCACGAGGTGACAACTTCAGAGGATATTCCACAACAACCTATAGGATCCCATGCTAAGTCAGGAAAGACCTTTCATATCCCTACCTTGGGGAGAGATGGATGAGGAAACCAAGGAAGATGGAAAGGAGATGTGGGATGAAGATCCCCTCAAGTGTAAAAGGCTCATAAATCAATATTGATTGAAGGAGAAGAGGGGTAGTGCAATCAAGGTTCCTGAGGAGCTCTTCCGCAATGAATTTTATGAGAATAACCATGACTTGGTGACACTATTAAGTAGAGTAATGGGCCTTATGACTGCAACTTACTTCCAAGAGTGGATGTTGTATTTTGTGGAGGAGATCCTTTGTGGGAAAACCAAGTTTTATTGGATAGGAATTATCAGCAATTGCCTACATGAACAATTTGTGGTTGTCAAGACCCCATGCTTCTACATGACATCTTACCTTGTATATTTACTACCTAATAAGACACAATATAGAGGTTTGTTCAGAGCTCCTGATATAGAATTAGGGAGAGAGCTAAAGGTCTATGTTAGGTACCCTCAATTTCCACATCATCAGGTTGCTTTAAGAGGGATT
>VDFB02154744.1:0-18669 GCA_007258455.2 Sequoia sempervirens | reverse complement strand
ATTATATAATATTATATTATTTATTATATTTATATGTAAACTATATAATATAAAATAATATAATGATATAATATATACAAACTATTTATATATTTATATTAGATATTATATTATATTTATATTTTATATTATATTATCTATATATTAATTAGTACACTTATATTTTATATTATATGATATATTAATAAATATAATATATATATTTATATATTATTAAATTATCTAATATAGAAATAATATAATAATATAATATATACAAATTATGTATATTTATATTAGATATTGTATTATATGTATATTTTATATTATATTATCTATATATTATTTATTATATTTATATTTTATATTATATAACATATAAATAATATAATATATATTAATATTTATATTATTTTCATTAAAATTATTTTCATAAATAAATAACTATTATATATTAATGTTAATTGAAATAAATATTATATATAAGAAATAAATAATTATTTTATATATTTTAGCAAGACTAATTATTGAACCTTAAAAAATTAAACTTTATGATATTCTTTAGAGAAGCCATTTGGATGGGATTATTATATGCGATGATTTTCTTGACATTTGTGGAATCCCAGCAAAAGCTTGTATTATGCTTCAAATGTATTTTATTCAAGTTTCAAATAAAATATTAAATGAATGGAAAAGAAAAAATAGCCTACTAACCTAGTGCATAATTCCTATAGGCAATTTGGCATTTTCAACTCCATTATTTTTTAGGTGCTACATTTTTTCTACATTATACTCTTGATTGATGCAAATTGAATGAACACAAGGAAAACGCAAGCTTCATTGTTATATATAAATAGGCAGTAAAGAACCATTTACATTAATTTCACTATCCTATGTTATTATAAAAACTTCAAACTTGTGCTAAACGAGAGCTTGCATAGTATAAAAGGTGCCAGACTACACGATGGGATGAAGTCCAAATCCCAATACAACTCATCAATTTTGTTCCACATCAATTTCAGTACTTCTTATCCACATTGATGCTTTTTTATTCTCATGCATTTCCCACTAGCCAATAAAAATAATGCAAATCAAAGGTTGTGATGCATTGCATCGTCTTGCACACCCCTGCGGAATTCTAAGTCATTGATTTTTCAAGCTAGGAAACTTTCTCTTATAGGGAACACCTTCAGTGTAATTAAGGTTTTATTAATCAATTTATTTTCTAAGGATTTTGTATTGTAATAAGTTTTTTTGGTATGTAGAAAGATTTTGTGGGTTATTATATAGAAAAAATTTCACATTTTAAATATTGTTAGGTGGTGTTGGATGGTGTCAAATATTGTAATAGTTACTTTATAATGTTTAGTTATTATGTGACTCTTACATCTTTATACTACAATTTTCCTTGGAAATGTCAAGTTTATTCAATGGCTTGTAATGTTGTGAATATCCACCCTTCCTCTTGATGCTCTTGTTGGAGTAAGTAGTTTATGTTTGTTTGATCTTCTAAGTATGATCCCTCATTTGCATTATATGTATTTGTATATTATAATCTATGCATGGTTAAGTGTACTAGATGGCCTCTAATATTGTAAATATATACCCTTCCCCTTATCGTCCTTGTGGATTGTTGGACTATAATGTTTTACTATAATCTACCTTGGTCAAGGGTATTGGGTGGTCTTGTGTTGTAAAATCTATCCTTTAATATCCAGTATAGTATTATTGTAAAACGTTGCTCTTTAGTGTTAACTATTGAGGTCTTTCATGTTCTTTTTCAATTAGAATTTTAATTTTTACAGGGTTTGGCCTATATATTTTGTAGTCATCAAGAGATGACCCTAATAAGTATTCATTTACTCTAATAATAAACTTTCTTATGTATATAGGTAAAAGTTACAAGGATTTAGTGTTTATGTTCTCATGTGGCTTGTACATGTCATCATACCACAATATTCCCTAGGAACATCATGAGATCTATCAATTTCTTAGAAGGTAGATTATTTATTTATATAAAGATAAACATATACCCTATTGGTTATTGAATTTATTATTATTGGAAGAGATGTGATGTTAGCTAAGAAGGCCAATGTGTATTTTAAAGGATTCTATGAGATAATAAACAAATCCTTGGAAAAATGCTTTTTAATATTATATTTTAATTTTGTGATATTGGTATTGATTTTTAATGGTAATAGGTTATTTTGTTTAAGGAAATCCACAAAAGTTACTTATAAAATAGGTTCAAACTACTTGGAAGCCTTGTAATACTAAGCATGGAGCAATTAAAAATGACCAATGAGTTATTTTCATTTTATCTTTTCAAACCCTAACCATTAGTCAGCCATTATCAAGCACAAACCTCCATTCACTATGATATTGCTTTAGGTATTTGGAGCCATGGCTTTGTTGCCTTCTAATGGATTAACCTTAAGATCCATGCATATGGAAAAATTAACTAAGCTTTTCCTCTTTGATCTTTTATTGATAGGTAATTCAACTCATAGGTGTTTTATTCTTCATGAACAAAAAAAATTGACCCAACCTAAAATATTAGCTCAAGTTGACATTAATATGTCTCATGACTTCAAGGAGGCTAGAGAATTTGTAAAATGGGAAACAAGAATTACCTAGCATATTTAATATAATAGTTTATCAAGCATATGTTTCTTAACCTAAGGCCCAAGGTGACCTACAAGACACCACATGAAATTCAATGCATCATGTTGAAACATTTATGAATGAGAGGTTGAGCAATAAAAATGATCAAAGTGATGAGTTAAAGAGAAAAACAAGAATGATATAACAAGCTATAGTTCTTACATGCAAATTTCATATAACAATATGAGATTTCAAATATACCAACCATATGAATTGTGATTGACCAACTATCACCTTATTCAATAAATATATATGTTACATTAATATACAATAGATAGAGAGGAAGAGACGGCTTGGAAGTTATAAGAAATGTAGTTGCTTACATTGTTAATGTATATTTTTTGTTTTCTAATTTTTGAGGTATCACTTTTGAATGTCACTAAATGGGTCGAACATTCTCAACCCTATACAATGTCAAATAAGGTAGGTCTAAAGTTTGTTTTTTGACCACTTGTACTTAGAATGGTCTTGGATATCTCAAAGATTTGTTTGATTTAAAGATTTAGTAAGTTTGTGTGACATGATCAAAGTTCTATATCCTCCTATATCAATTACTCCTTCTTGAGAAGCAACAATCCTTGTTATGGAAAGTTATGAGAATAACTATGGAAAGAGTTCTACAACTTGAGTTCTCATGTACTAGTTTTATAATGAGAAACATAACCTGTCTTAGCAATCTAGTAAATAGGAATTTCATGATTACTTGTACACTTGACTCATATAAAAAATTATCTAATTTTGTTGGCATGATATAGCCAATATAGCTTTATGCTTATTCAAGTTCATCCCATGCATGTCATATTTCTAACAAAGGTTGAAAGTAGTGGCACAAGAATTTACTTTGAGAACTAGAGTTAGACCAACACGAGATAGAAGGTTGAGCTCAACTATATTATCTCTAATTTTCTCAATGATGTTGTAGAGTTCATACCAAAGAGGAAATTTCTCACAATAAGGTCTCACGTGTTACACCTCCTTTCTCAGTTACCAGATTCCTTTTACCTTTATAAGTAAAAATGATGATAAATATAAATCATGACTTTAATATGTTTAATAGGTGAATAAAATACATAAATATGCATTAAGTTTATTGCTTTTTAAGGTATGACTATTTTTTGAATATACTAAGGGAAAATGTGATGAATGGATATATATTGCAATATGATTATTTTAATGCTTTGATGATGCAAATGTATTTTATGTGAGCGGCTAACTACCTTTGTGATGCACTAAGTTGGATACAGGAAGGAGTCAAGCCCTCAAGTAAGAGAGGGGGAGTATCACTCAGGAGAAGAAATTGGTCTAGAAACCCTAAATGAGCCTAATTTAGCATACACACACTCACATCCTAGTTTGGTCAAGTTGAGTTCAATCAATGAATTTAATATACATATATATTAATATATTTATATATTGTAATGATGACATTATAATACATATACATATTAATTGTGGACACGAAAAAAGTAACCCATCTCCTTTTTCATGTTCAGGCCCTTCTAGTGGACTTTGACTTGAATTTTCCTAGGTCTAATGTTGTAATGTGGTCAACATGTTCACATTAGGTCTTGGACCCTTGTGAATCATTAATACTTCTAGGTTGTCTTGTAAAGGTGTTGTGAAGTGTTGTAACCCACTTTCACACTTTTCTAGGACCCTTTCATCGTAATTCAACCAAATAACTCCTTTTTATCACTTACCAAGTTGTATTTCAAAGTGTTGTGAAGTGTTGTAACCCACTTTCATGCTTTTCTAGACTTGTCTTCACTAATTCAACCCTTTCTCATGTTTAAATGACCCTTTAATACACTTTCTGACCATTTTTAAGTGTGTTTTTTAGGATATTCCCATTGGACAACATTTAACTCCCTTTAATTCCCGACACCCACTTAATTTGCTTAAGTGGGACTAAGTCACCAATAGGGGTGACTTAGTCCTTTTTGACACAAAACTCAAAATAGTTTTAAATTTCTAGTGGGATTTTGTCCTCTAACCCTTGAGGTCGGCTTGTGATGTGTTACTTTCAAGAAATTTTAGTAAAATCATGTATAAATAAGGTTTTTTCCCCTCATTTTTCATCTCCTACATCATCTTAATCTCTTGCACTCTCATAAGTCATTAAGCATTCAATCTCTCAAGAATTCAAGCAAAAAGCATTATCAAATCATCCATTGGAGCACTTCATTGCATATCTTCAAATTTACACATCAAGGGTTTGGTAAGTTTATGACATTGCATGATGTTTATTTATCATTCTCTTAATATTTCATTTCATTTCATAGGGTTTGATTACCAAAGTGGGGTTTGACTAAGGCAAACCCCTATTCTCTAACCCTCAACCATTTTTCCCTCCGTGCATGTGTTTGTAGAATTTTGTAGGTAGATTTGTCAAAGGAATTGGTTTTGAAAAGTGGTAAATAAGTCTTCAAAGTCAATCAAGTCATCACAACCCTAATTCAAGCTTGGAGAGACTTTTTATCCTATTTTTTTGCAGAATCAAGTGTGGACACCTGTCAAAAAAGAAAGTACAGACTTGAGACTACAAGATTTTTCCCCGAAATTCTTGAGATTTGCAGGTGGACTAAGTCGCCACTTCTGGAAAATTAGTCCCACTTCTAGGCCTGAAAAGTGATTTTGACATTTTTGGATACCCATTTGGTAGTTTCGTGTTCCGACAAAGTTTCCCAAAACTGGAACTAAGTCGCCCGGCCTGGCGTAAGTGTCCCAGTCAACATTTTCAGTCAAATTTTTAGGATTTCAGAATCTCCCAGCATCAAGTTTCAGATTCTCGGTGCACCTCTTTGATTTTGTTCTATTATTTCATCATTTACTTGCATTTTTAGGCATTTATGCATATCACGTTGTGTTTTCAAACAAGTTGCATTTCTTAGGTTTTGCATCATTAGATCATTTTATTTTCAGATCAGTGCATTAGTACATCTCAATTAGGCATAATACATCTTATTCACATTAACTTTGAGTGTAGACAATTGCATTTTGGACCCCATTTCTCTCTCCTTTTAGGTGAAAAACCCTAGAAGGATTAAAGCAAGTGTGGGCAACCCAAAATCATTGTCCACATTAATATATATAATGTTGATATATATATATATACGTTAAATTGCAAAATGAATGATTTATAATATTAATACATATATATTATAATAATAGATATAAATAAATAATATATATTAATATATATATATATTAATTAATGTTTATTGAATAATGCAAATACCTGTCTCATATATTAAAAGAGGGAATATACAAATATATTAGGCTAAAGTCTATTGAATAGTAAAAATAAACTAAAACACATATATAAAGCATTTTCATATATAGTGAAATGGCTAAGCTAAGTGTTGTGCGCATATAGTGCATGGAAGAATAAGTTAAAATGCATTTGAACAATGCATAAGTATTATGCAAATAATGATTCATACATTGCTGACTTTGTCAAACCTGCACATAGAATAAGGCACGTAATATGAATGGGTGGCACCATATTTTGAAGAGTTTGAAACTAAAAGAAGTCTATTTGTTGCGCCATAATCCAACACACAACTTTTGAGAAGCATGAGACTTAGTCTTAACCACGAGTTGGTTGAGGTAGTTGACTTATATTGTAATAAGGGAACTTGTAGGTTGCATTTCCAAGTTTAAATCATTGTTTTCACCAAGATATGAGTGACTTATCTTTAACAGAGAAGTTGGACTGTCTATGTGTTTGCAAACTAGTGTTGTAAAGAGCCACCTCTCACTTCTTGAGTCGAGTCGATGCATTTGGAATAGGAAGGTGGAAGATTTGGTAGCTTGTTTATAGTATTAAGATGCTCAAATTTTAGTTTATATAGAGGTATCATCTCTACCTTTTGTTACAATTATTCATTATGATTTCTTTATCCATTATTCTACTATAGTTTTATGTGCAAGTGTATTTTTGAGAGCTTTTATGAGAAAGAGAGTTGTTTGTGAATTTGTAATTATCGAGAGTTCTTTGTGAAGAGGCTAGATTTTGGAGATAGATTGAGCTTAGGAGTAGTAATCATGATTGTGGAGGTTGAGCATGGAAAGCAGTAATATCAGTCAAAGCTATAATTCTAGGCATGTTGATTTCTATTTCTCTAATCACTTTATGTTGACATGTTACTTGTCTATGAATGTCATTGTTTGTGGAAAGATGAATTATATGTTTTGTTGAACTTGCTTGTTTGATCTCTCGATCATTCTTATTTAAGGATCTTGCATGATCTTTGGGTGACTTATTATGAGATATTATTGGTTGATACTATATATCTATTCTAATTTTTGAAATTGTGTGGTTATATAGGTTAATCTTAGTGTATTACCTTAAAATACCTAAATTATCATAGATTATATATACTTCATAGGTTGTAAAGTATGTGAATTAATATTACATTGAACTGTTATCTTGAAATTGTTAGCTTATGATGCTAGGTAAACCTTTGTGGATAATGATGTTAGTAATACAAAGGGAATGATAACATTTAGTAGACATGTCATCATTGATAGGTTGTGATGTTATGCAAACCATGTTGATAGTCTATACTTGATTGATTACTCATATCTCCTTGAAGTAGGAAGAGATTCTTTTTCCTAGGGTTAGGTGTATACTTGATTGTTATATCAATATTCAACATTAGGGTTGAAAAATGTATTTTCTGATTATGCTATTTCTTATTTTTTGATTAAGAGTCTATTCCTATTCGTGAAATTCTAGAAGAGGACTCACGTACCGGAAACCCAAAGCTGTATTGAGAAGAGGATTTGTAGGTGTAGAAGCACAAACTCTTCTTAGGCCAATGTTCTCTAGATTATATACAAATGTAGTGAAAATTGTAAACATGAGATTATTTGAGTCATATTGGATGTAGAGGTTTTAAGATTGTTTATGATCACTTAATTGTTGATTGCACTTTTGGTTAAAGTCATTTATTGTTGAGATCATACTTTTGAATTGAAGTCATTTATTGTTCAGATCATACTTTTTAAATGAAGACACTTAATTTTGTGACTATACTTTTTGAAATATAGTGATTTAATGTTGTGATGTTATGTTTACTCGCGTGGTTAATTTGGTTATTCCTAGGGTTTGGTTAATCCATGATAAAGGGAGTAACCTAGTTGGTCACTTAGTATGTGTGCATGTATGGTTAGCTTGGTTATTCCCGGGGTTAGAATAATCCATGGGAAAGGGTGTAACCTAGTTAGTTAGTTTGTTATAAGTTGGTTATACCTTGGGTTAGAATGATCCATGGGAAAGGGTGTAACCTAGGTAGTCAGTTTGTTATAACTTGGTTATTCTTGGGGTTAGTATAATCAATGGGAAAGGGAGTAACCTTGTTAGATAGTTTGTTATGTCATTACCTTTGATTGAATGTGTGTAATGTTTGTGAATGGTCAATACCAAATCAAACTAAAAGGTGGGTGAATAGATGACCTACACTCCAAGTATTGGGTGTTGAATTCTTTGGCCAAAGTAGTGTAAGTCGCCACTATTTACACTATCAGTTCACTATGATCTAGGATTTTATATTAGGCAAGGATGCCATACATGTAGGTTGTAGCCAATGTATGGTAGCTCTAGATATGTAGGACACAACAATATGCTAAAGAAGGCTAGTATTATGAGGCTACCAAACCAATCTCTTCGTTGAAGGGTAGGGACATCTTACCAATTAGTTAAATGTGTGAGGGACCACAATAAGTCCTTGGTTGGTAGAAAATCGCTCGAGTGATGCTCTCCCTCATATATTTGGTGGTCATAATTTGAGGATGTAACACTAGTTTGGGGACACCTAGAATGTATGCACCAGTAATGGGGACATATAGAAGGTATGCACCAACGTTAGGGACATCTAAATCATTGTATTCTGATTGTATATCTATATCATTAAGCTCATGGAAGCTATGTATGCAAACATGTATCTCTATTCTTATTAAGAAATTGTAAATGGAAAATATTATTGTGAAATTATGTAAGGTGGATTTGTTACTTGGAATTTTGTAATGTTTCTTTGTAATGCAATGGGAAAGTTTGAAATGGGATTGTTTGAAATGTGCATCTTATTATTCAATTAGAAAATAAAAATTTATTGCCTAAATGCTAGTAGCATAAATTGTTCACGTATGGGTAAAACATAGTAAAATTCAATGGGTAGAACAATGGGCATGTTACATCATGAGTCTCACCCTCTACAAATGAAAATATTCTATATCATCAACTTTGAGCTATTATGGATTTCAATGTTGAGCATGATGCTTCTCATGCTTAGCATTGATATTTTACATAATATTTTGTATTTGTTTTAACACGTGCAAGATGTGCTTAATAAGTTTATATTATTTTTCAATTTCATTCCAATCTAAACAAGTTGTTAATATAGATGGAAATGTAGGAAAATGTACATCAATAGGTGCTAACTCTTGGAACCCAAACCTCAAAATGGTTATATTTATTAGAGGCATGAAGAGCTACATGTTGTAGATACATACTAAGTGAAAGTTTTTGTTTCATCCCAATTGTAACTATTCTTGGAGTTATACATTCCAAGAAGATGCATAATCATCATATTCATCAATCCAAGGATAAAATACATTATACTTGGTTATCTTTGTCTCTACTATTGACCAAAGTGCTTTAAAAATTAATAAGTTGGTATCTTTATCAAATATGGTGTTGGAAAGTGATGCAAAGTGAAACCAAATATTTTGAGAGAATAATTAATATATCTCCAATGTTGAGATAGTATTTTCATATGGGCCAAAAAACACCATGTATAAGAATCTATTAATATGTATTGCAATGCTTGGTAGCAAGTATACTACTTTCACACAATATTTAAAAAACTTGGTAGTAAGTATACCGAGAAGTAAATACAACAAAGCTAATTCTCAAGGTTTTATTGATATCAGTAAAGTGGTATACATCCCTTGCTACTAGTTAGTCGACTTGGCTATAACATATGATGTAATGTATTTTGGAACATATATCTTGAGATGCAAATATTATATATAATTATTTAACATCATGAAGGTTTTTTCCTTTTAAAAATTACCTCCAACATTACTAAATCAATTATTCCAAGTCAATTTTAGTGTTATTCATATGATTCACACATT
Organism: Sequoia sempervirens; assembly: GCA_007258455.2. Classification (NCBI taxonomy): domain Eukaryota; kingdom Viridiplantae; phylum Streptophyta; class Pinopsida; order Cupressales; family Cupressaceae; genus Sequoia; species Sequoia sempervirens. The sequence continues at coordinate 8,883 of VDFB02154744.1, read as the reverse complement.
TCCTAAATGGTACAATGTCCATACTACAATTTATAATCTAAATTTTATATACAACTATGCAATGCGTGATAGTTTTTAATCAATTATTAATCTAATCAATAAAATGACAATTAAATGTTGGTCTTGTGGTTGCATACATTGAGAATGGAAATGGGGGATTCAAATTGATTAATTTGTTCTTGATAAATGCTTATTTTTTGTGCGTTATATTCAAGTGGAATTGGCAAAGGTGTGAAAATCATTTTTACTGTCACTATTTTTGTAACTAGCTTTGTATCCATGAAAGAACTCAATTGCTTGTGGATTTTGGTCTCTTTTTTCTATATATAACTCTTTCAATATTTACATGATCAAACAACAACATATAACTCTTATTCATATGTGGAATTATTTCCTTGGTAATGAATATCTCATTTTGGCAAGAAATGGGTAACCAAACTAAGCAAGATCTGATATGAGTACCTATTAAGATGCATAATTCTCTAACTCAAATGATTATTGAAGTTTAGAAAACATAATGCAATCACACAATATAGATTGTATATTAATCCCTTGAATGCATTATCATGCATTGTTCCACAACTAAAATTTACCTTTTCCTCATATTTAGTGACTTTATTTAAGACCAATTTATTAGGTCCCAAAATGCCTCCCCATTATCCTAGAACATAATCTTACCTACAAGGCTAGGGGATTTCATCATGAAATTAGAACAAGAATTCATTAATAGACCATGGATGGTTAAAGGCTAATAGTGATAGTGAGTGGACTCTCCTACACTTTGGGCTCGTCTCATTGAGAACTATAAGTATTGACTCATTTTTCTCTCTATGGGTTGGTCTCTGAGCTAATTTTTTGGGTAGGAAAAGTCTAGAAATAAATTTGTAGGGCATAAAACATTAAAGATCTAAGTTGTAAAAGAATTAATGCATATATGATACAATTCCAATAAATTGTATGTCTCCTTGGCTATTTATAGTGATTCATAGAAATAATTAATCACAATTGTGTGTTTTATCTTGCCACATTTACTAACATGAATATAATGAGGGTTTGATGGTGTGTGTTAGCACCTTAATATATTATAAATTCTTTGTAATGAGGACTCCTTTATTCCACATGGGTCATTGTAATTCTATTTATGGATTATTAAATATTTCTATTACATTGATGTAATCTTTAATTGGCATATAAATAAATTTTGGTTTTGTTGATACTTTACAAGATATATGTATTGTTTATCTTTGTTGTTATGACTTTGTTGCCCAATGGCATGGACATCGATCCACATTGGTGAAGGGCCAATCAATCCATCACTTAATCACCTCCATCCCTGTTAGCATTAGGAGTAGTGTAGGAGTATAATAGAATGCATTTTCTTCATGATTTAATGTTGTAAACTAGGGAACTATCTTAAATAAACCCTAAATTGTCAAATTATTAGAGAATCGTGTATTGTATGTACGCACCTAGCCACTGTGTAAGAAATATTAAATACAATCATCTTAATAGATTGTAATATCATTGTTATCCATAGGTTAACGTGTAAGGTGTTATTAGATATATAATAGGTTATATGTAGCTAGTTTTCATTTGACCTAGTGAGTATAATTGGTGCCAAGTGTATATTGTGTGTAGCTACTGATTATTGTTGTGATTTTATATTTTATTTGATGTAGAATCCTGTTAATTACACCTCTAGGAATATCCCTCATGGGTTTAAGTTGATCCCAAAGAGTAGGAAAGACCACCCACTCTTGTTGTCAGCTTATAACCATCCAAATTATGTTGATGAACTCTTATTTTACATTTGTGATGACATCCCTTGGCCTTGAAAGTAAGAGTATGCTCTAGGTTAATGGGGGGTGATTTTGGGATCTAAGAGTTGGTACTATTTTGTTGGGAAAATAAGGTATTGGTTCATAATTTGAGTACCTTGGTAATACAGTCATAATTTTGTTTGCTTTTTTGTTAGTTGTTTGCATTTGTGTGTATACTTGATTACCTATCAACTTACACCAACAAATGGTTTGGGGGAAAAAGGTGTAACTTGGTTGAAAATAATTAAGGACTCTATTGGTGGGATAAACCCAAATTTATTCAATTACCTTGCAGGTTTGACCTTCTTCAAGGATTTCCTCATCTTGAGGTGCTGACTTTGTTGTTTGAGATAATTATTTTATTGTCTGTGTACCTTATTGTTGTTTGTGTTCCAAGAAAATATTTCAAATTCATAATAGTTGTTTATGAAAGATACACACATGTTTCTCCTTATAAATTTTGAAACACATTAGTTTATATTACATCAACTTTCTACCCTACATGGTAGTGTTTGATTCATCATAATTGATTGGTGTGGTTATAATTCTCCTTTGGGTGTACCTTCAAATGTTACATATATTGCTTCACATAGGAATTACATTGATCTAGTAGCCTAATATTATAATAGTGATACCTCTTTATGCACTCAAATTTCCTTGCATCAAGTGAAACCCATGCATAGATTTGCACACATTCATACAAGAAGGCAAGCAAAAAATTAATGAACTTGCTAAAATGAAAAATAGTGTGAAGAATGTATCAAGACATTGGAATCCAATGTTTATCTTTTTTCCACAAAAATCAAGTTACTTAGTCCCCTCTCATTCCCTTAGATCTCATTTATAAATAATTAGACCTCTCTTGGGTTGATTATTAAAGACAAGCCATGAATGCCAAGGTATTCAACCAAATGCCTAGGTTTTGTTGTGCATGTTTTGTACACATGCCTCGCCTTAGGCAAGGACCCCCCTCTTTTTTTCTCTTGACGGCTCGTTCTTGCTCCAGTTGGGTCATTTTGCTCCTACCTCATTTTACGTGCCCCTATCCCTGAGCCTAAGGTGGTCACATGCCTTGAAATGATCAAACACCCCTTGACCAAATTCATTTGTGCACCTGAATTTTGCTAAGTCTTTTGCCTTTGCAGAACTTGGGTTGCAGGTTTCCCTTCGCCCATAGCCCCGACGTCCTCCAAGCCTCGTGGACCAGCAACTGCAAGTTGCCTCATGTGGGTTGCCGCTCATGTTTCATCGCTAAGTAGTGATTGACACCCAACTTTCGCCCACATTGCAGGCTCCTCACTTAGTTTCTCCGTCTGAGCCTTGACTAAGCATCCAAATGAGTGTGGGTTTTTGCATCTCACCTAGTCCAGGTTTGCTATACCAAGAAATCAATGCATTCCATTAATGGAAATTGGCCTATAAACACTACTCCTTGTCCTTCATTCTACCTGGGTATTCTAATCTGGGAGAGAAACAAAATCCTCCCCCCTTTTTTACTTTTGCCTTGGTCCCTACTCGCTTGCTTCACTTTTTCCTTCATTTATTTGACTTTGGGGATAGGTTGCCTATGGATTTGGGATGTTTTCATGATGCCTAAGTGAATTGCCAAGGTTTTGTTAAGTTTGGGGAAGTTGTGAAAATTTCCTTTCGGGTCGTCGTCCCTTCATGGTTGGTTGGGAACTTTCCTTTCAGGCCACTGTCCATCCGTGGCCGTTTGGGAACTTTATTTTCAGGTCGTCGTCCCTCTGTGGCCGTTTGGGAACTTTCCTTTCAGGTCGTCATCCCTCTGTGGCCATTTGGGAACTTTCCTTGTGAGTCGTCGTGTGCTCATTGTTATTTTAAAAGGTTGGCGACCCTCCGGCTTCCCCTTTCCAAATTTCCTCATTTTTAAAAATGAGTCAAATCTTAAGGAAATATGTCTTGGCACTCTTTCTACCCCTTTCCCCATGCACTAAAATTGAAAAATCTGAAATTTACTAAGTTTTGTGAAGTTGCGAAACTTTCCTTTTGGGTCGTTGTCCCTCTGTGGCCATTTGGGAGCTTTCCTTTTGGGTCGTCATCCCTCTATGGCCATTTGGGAACTTTCCTTTCGATTTGTTGTCCCTTCGTGGCCATTTGGGAACTTTCCTTTCAAGTCGTCGTCCCTCCATGGCCGTTTGGGAACTTTCCTTTCGGGTCGCCGTTCCTCTGTGCTCGTTTGAGAACTTTCCTTTTGGGTCGTCGTCCCTCCATTGTCATCCGTGGGAAATTTCCTTGCCAACCATTGTCCCTCTGCCCGTCGTCCGTCCACCGTCGATTGTCCATTTGTCAGTTGTTCATCGTCCCTCCGCCCGTCGTCCGTCGTCCTTCTATCATTCGTCGTTCGTCTGTCATTTGTTCCTCGGTTGTCCGCTACCCGTCGTCTGCCTTCCTTTCGACCTAGGGGAAACCTACACCCCTAAACATGCATTAATGTTTATGGTCCAAATGAGCTCCAAATGTGGAACAATGATGAATATTATGATCTTTTAATGATACATGGGTGGATCTAACAAGGAGTTTGCAAGATTTGACTAACGTTTGCCTTGATTTGTGTATGAAATCACTTACAACACTTCATGTATACAAGATTCAAGGAACCTACTGCAGGTCCGTTGAGGAGGCCCGTTGAGAAAGCTGAACAAGGAAAAAGCACATTGCTCCTTTGACCATTCATTTTATGCCTGCCTCTCCCCTTAGCACCCATCAACAGAGCTAATATTAGAAGGAGGCCTATGTCAAGGAAGTTAGTGACAAAACTACAAAGGGTGGCCTTGAAGGTGGTGGGGGGGAGCAGTTGTTTCCTCCCTCCAAACAAACGATTACGATCTGTCAGGAGTTGTCTCATTAGATCATCTGATCCATTTAACAACAATGCAAACAAGGTGTACTTGATTGATTGAGGGATGTTGTGAACACATCAAGTAAGAGGGCAGCTTTTGAACAATTTCGGCTATAGAAAAAGGGCAATCATCTAGAAGACAAAATTGCTATAGTGACTAGCCACTACAAGACAAAATAGGGAAAACACAAAAGATGTATTTTAAATTACTATATAATGGGGGTAGTTGAAACCCTAACTTGTATCAAATATGAGCCACACAATGTAATTCAATCCTAGCCATTCATTTGGGCTTTAGAAAACTATAAATAGGGGTCTCCCCTTCATTTGTAAATGGTTGGAGAATTGGTGCAAAAAGAATTTGTAGCAATAAAAGACAACATTGCATGATTTTATGGATGTTCTCTTTGATTTTTCTCATCTTGCATGCATGATTCTACTTCCATGTTAGTTTTAGTTGTAGTTTCTTGAGTGGAGACGATAATGGAAATTGTTGTTATGGTATCTGATGAACTTTCAACCCATACTTTTAGCACTTGTTGATGACAAACTGTTGTGTAAAGTTAGCATGGGATTCTTTATTTCAATGTTGCAACTTTGTTCAATTGCATGTTCATGATGTGTGTGTGCAACCTAAAAATTTGCAATCCTTAGAAGATTGCACTGGTTTTGTGTAATTGTAGGTTCCTCTTGGCCAAGCAAAACCCAGTTTAGGAAGTTTGTCTACTGTAGCAGCCTCCATTGTTACTGTTCATTCGTGGCTTAGGATTAGAACAAATTTCTTAGACCCTTCCTATTTTGCTATTTCTTTTAGTCCTTGGTTAGAGTAGGATTCCAAGCATCACCATGAAGCTAAATTAGATGAACTTGGTGAGTTTTAGATTGTTGTTTTGAGTGGACAACCACTATTCATTCACTCCAACACTTTGAAACTACATTTGTAGACCCAACTTCCCATGCTTTGTAAATCATCTATAAGTCTGCCCTGTGATTACCAAAAATTCACATGAAACAACTGAAATATTCCAAGAACTATCAAGACCTGACATTAGAGACCTTGGGATAGTGTTCTGCAATTTAATTGTGGAAGATTGTCTTTCAAGAGAGGTGATGCACCTATGCATTACCTGTGTTGAGAAGTGCATAAAACACCCATCAACAAAACTGGTGCTAAAAGGAGGGCTTGGCATGTTGAGGCTACAAAGTTGAAAGTTGGAAGTTGAAAAGAGTACTTTCAAGAAGAAATTTGAGATAAGGAGATCTCTTTTAATGTTGACACTTAAAATTAGAAAATTATGAAGGCAAACAAAATTTGAGTTGAAATGGAGCAACACGTGCAAATTAGTATCACTCAACTATGTGCAGATTTAAATAGGAGATTGAAGAGACCATTGCAGCAATTTGCATTGGCAGATAAGTGTAGGATCCAGTGCACTCACAGACATAATGAATTGGGGTGTCTAACATTCTTGGATAGAATTGAAAGATTCTTGCAAGGAGAAATTCCCTTTTGGGAAATACACTAGCCCTTGGCTCTCGAAGATCCGAAAGAGGAAATGAATAACATAGCAACCAAGGCATTCAAAGATTTGATCCAAGAACATTTGAACAACAAGGATGAACAAAGATTGGAAGAGGTACTAATGTCTAGTTGGTGCAGATTCCACAATGCACCACATTCAGAATTCACTTGTCCATCATGTGAAGACATCATCACTCATGTCAAGGGAAGTTTGAACAAGGCAGAGCAACCAACTCCCAATGAAGGGGAGTCATCCTGTGAGACAAGAAGGATTTCAACATTTGGAGGGAAACATATTCAAGTTGGATCAAGGAATTTGACACAAGTTAGTGCTGGGACAATAGACACTAAGGCTGGAATTCAAGGAGGAGTTGATTTCCTTGGGGCAGCAAAAGGTCTTGATGAAAGTTTAACTAGAAAGGAATCAGAAAGCCTTTCCTCTATCAGCAAAGGGTAGTCCTCCACTCAGGAAGAAGAATCGTTGGTAGTCGAGGATGGATCAACAAAGTCTACAATAGTGTATGTTGGGGCAGCCAATGAAGATGTTGAAAATCAGAAAGAGGAAGAGGTTGATAGCTTTGGAGCAACAAAAAATGATGACAAGAGTATAAGTGAAACTAGATTAGAAGATATCTCCTTCATGAATGACAGTGACCAAGCATCTAAAACTGAATATTTTGAGGAGTGGGAACAACCACAGGCCATGGTTGTCTACCATCAGACCTCTTTCCCAACTGATGATGAGGACCCGAAAGTGGAAAGATACAACAAGCTTGTCTCAAGACTCTTGAGACACTGGTCAGAACTCAAACACCAAGTGGATTTTGAGATGCTACTACTGTCAAATTGGTGCAGAATCCACGATTCATCACACTCTGAGTTTGTATGCAAGCTATTCCAAGAGGTTGTCAAACAAGGTGGAGGACAAGTGGAGCAGCCAAGTGCCCGACCTCTAATACTTGCTGCCCAAATTGAAGTAGAAGACCAAGATCCTAAACCGAATGATGACTCAATTGAAGGAAATCCTCAAGAAGGTATTAGGGCAACAACAAGAGAAGGAGGACAACATTTAGAGCTTTTGAACAATGAAGCAAAGTGCACAGGGGTGTTGTCCATCAGACATCAAGAACCCTTCCCTCTTGAAGAGCATCTATACACCATGGATGATAGGCTTTATGGGGAGTTCTTAGAGGGAAATCGCATAGTAAATATTGGACCCCTTAATGAGGTACCATCCATTGATGACTTCTTTTTTTTGGGAGTTGTATTGCGGAGGTATGCCAACACTAAAGAAGAATACATCTCAGAAGATGGGGGTAATGAAGGCCTACTACCCGAACCTCCAGACAACGAAGCATTAGAGTTTCCAGATTGGGAGAGGAACTCCTTCGCCATTTACAACAATAGTGAGCAAGAGGAAATGAGTGAACGCCATGATGAGATGAATGACCAACAAAGAGAAGAAGACAAAGGTGGGGGTGTTCTGATGGTTGCCAACAAGTATGATAGAATTGACCAACTACAAGATGCAACTAGAAGTCCTTTTGCCATGACCATTGTTGATCCTCCTTCATATTTAGGGAGCTATAATAGGATAGATTCATGCATTTAATTGTCCCATGACATTGAAAATCATAAAAATGAGGTTAATACTTGGGGAAGGAGATGGGACAACACTCTGCCTTTTGAAGATAGCAATCAAGTGGGGCCATGGACTATGAAAGACCCACATGATGAAGTGTTTTTCCTTAAAGAATAGCCGATAGGGGTTGTGGGTCCCATTGGTATCTTAGAAGAGGTGCTTTCTACCCTATCCTCCCAAACCTATGCATGCCCAAGATCAGAAATGTTGCACCATCCAGTCCCTCCATTTGAGGCTGCCAACACGAAGACCGATGATGCAATGCTCGCTCTCGACTATCTAACGTTGCCACCTCCATGTGATGACATCCAAGTTCTATCCTTCCTTTGCCCTGTTAATTTTCATAGTTGTGTTTATAATTTTGATTATGGGAATGAGGGAAGGAAAACTTGCTTATGGATCAACCATGGGTTTGACGAACCTCCTCAATTGCTAATTTTTTAGGACTATGTGATTAAATTTGAATGCTATAATGTTGAACTTCTTTTTTTTGAGTATAAAGATAAATTTGTATGGCTTAGAACTATAACAATTTTTGTATTACTTGTGCATTCATTATGAAATCCAATGGGCCTGTGTCGGTTTTCCTCACCTAAACACAATGCTTTTAAATATCTTTGTACATAATCCATTTTGAGTAACATAGGTGTTATGTAAAAATCTCACTTTCTGGATTTCGTTAGAGTAGGTGTTTGTTATAGATTAGTTTGCTTTAGGGTGGTCTCTTTGTTGTTTGCTTTCACTTTTCTGATTTGGTTAGTGTAGGTGTTTGCTTTCCGTTTTTCTTTTTGTATTGCTACTGCTTTGCTCGAGGACCCTCTGCTTTTAGCTGGGAACATTTGTGCACACAACAACCATACTTATCACCTGGGGTTGTTCTACGTATTTCTTTGTTAAACTCTAATCAAGTTTTCAGAGTGGATGGTGAAGGTCTTCTGCTAGTGTCAACTGATTTGGACATTTGAGTCAAAGAGGATGAGTTGTTGGTTGGTCCAGTTCTGATCTATTTTGGAATCTTATATCTCTCACATATTTTAAG
>VDFB02154741.1:0-17348 GCA_007258455.2 Sequoia sempervirens | reverse complement strand
AAGGTAAGTTAGGGCAGCAGTTTCTGTTCTTGGCTCTCCATGACCTCGGGCCTTGAATGTGGTTGGTCCCCCTCTCTTAAAATATCAAAAGATATCAATTAATTCACAAAAATAATACATTTATTAAAAATAAATTGATACAATATAAACCTTTAATATATCAATTGATATAATGGTCTCGAAATAAATTGATAAACACCAATAATGATATGCACCTGGTTCAATATGTACAAAACTTAATATAATACAATAGAAACCCTAGAAACATCAATTGATATGTGCAATAATCAATACATATTAAAGTTTATATGTATTGAATGTTGGTGTATGGGTATGTGCAGGTAAATGGTGGGCCAAAAAGTGGCAATGACGAAAAAAACACGTCTTTCATCGACTAAAAAAATGTGAAAAGAACATGTTGACTTTTTCTAGGCTTGGGTGTCACCATACCTAACACCAAACCTATTTTTACAAATCGGATATCCGATCCAAATCGGATATCCAATTTGTAAAAAACATATATTAAAAGCTTATGTCACTTTTTTGCAGTCATTCGGCTGAGAAGAACCTGCAGGTGCACTGTGCATCCATTCTTCACATAACAGATATCCGATATAGGCTAAATTTGATTTGGAAAGGTAAGTTTTTTATTTTTATTTGATTTGATTTAATTTTGATTTAGATTTGAATAATTTTATATGGTTTTTTGTTGATTTTTTTAAAAAATAGGGTTTTTGATTGAGTTTTTGTGAAAGAATTGAGTTTAGAATAGATTTTGATAAAAAAAAATGAATGTTTTTTGTGGATTTTTTTTCACAATAGGGTTTTTGATTGAATTTTTGTGAAAATTTTGAATTGAGAATGGATTTTGATAAAAAAATGAATGTTTTTTGTGGATTATTTTTCAAAATAGGGCTTTTGATTGAATTTTTGTGAAACAATTGAGTTCAAAATAGATTTTGATAAAAAAATGAATGTTTTTAATGGATTTTGATTTAAAAATAGTGTTTCATTTATATTGTCTAATTTTAGATTAATTATTTTTTAAATTTAATTAGGCATTATGGCTGCTGAAAATGAGAATGCACAAATTCCACCAGTTGAGAATGAAAATCCACTAGCTGAGAATCAAAATGCAGAAATGCCAAATGCTCCACCACCTCCGCAGCCATCAATTGAAGACTTAATTCATGAAAAATTGGAGCAATTGAGGGGCATTTGTGATGTTTATAAGAAAATCCCTCGATTATCCCGTATGTCAACCACATTGACAGGAATAATTACAAATGTAGAAACCCTCTCCACCCAACATAATGCATTTCATTCGTGGTGAGAAACCATGAGGCAATATTATGCATGTGGAATTTCTTATGATGATGTGAAAGATCTCCAAATAACAAAATCCCAAATAGCCTCTTTATTTATTAACCCCAACACTGGTTTGCTAGTTAATGTTAACAAGCCAAAACTTTCTATAAAATGGTGCACACATAGGGGCATAGTAGATAACTTTTGGGATCGTTGGTGTATGGTTTTTGATAAACCACCCAACAATAATCTTGATGTACCTTTTTACTTTATTAAAAAATTATATACTAAGTTTTTGTTAGGGCATCATGTCAATTAATTTGACATTAAACCCTTCTAGGGCATTGGTAGAGGTAGGCCTCAGGATAGGCCAGGGGAAGCTAGAGTAGTTAGGTGCCCACATGTTCCCTGTCCTCCCCTTCCTTCGCAACCTCCAGTACAACATCCAGATATTACGCAGGATGCAGCCACACAAACTATCCAGGTCATTCACTCTTTGAGTGGTCTTTTGGTTTCCCATGCTTCTTCAGTAGCTCAGCCACAGTCTGGTGATCTTGGCAATGGATCCAGTGCTGCTGCATCATCCTCCTCGGGTCCACATATTTGTGTGCCACATATTTGCAATACGTGCCAACAAATATGTTTGGGTCCTATTGTACAGTCCCCTAAGCATCCATTAGATACTTCTAATTATGACATCCAGGATGTAGAGATTATAGCAGATCACATGTAGGGGAGTGGAGCACACCCTACAGAGTCCTCTCTTGCTAGAGAGGTGGACATTGGAGAAGTTACACAGGTAACATTTAAGGTGTAAATTCATAATTTGTATTTTTTTAAAAATGAATATTAATAAGAGATAGTATCAAGTACTAATATTTATTTACATGGTCTATTTAACAGTTAATTTCTAAGGAGGAACTCACATAGGTGACTGATAGCACCCTTAGGGCTATTTCATTTGGCCTCGAGATGCACACAATATGTATTTTTTCACTCACTCATTTACATTTTTTTACTGTATACTTGCTTGTCATTAATGAAATTATATATTAACTTATATGTTTATCTTATTCTCTGCTTGAAGGAAACACCTAGTGCGAGCGAGGTGTGATGCTCTCCAGACTATGGATGCACAATGTTAGATAAGGGAAAGGTAATTGAACTCAAATTTTATTGAATTAAGATTTATAAGATATTTTATTGATTATGCATACATTGACATAGATTCGTAGTTTCATATGTACTTGTCATTTTTATGTACAGGTGGTTGTGAGCTATACATCATTGTTGATAAGTGCCACAACACCTGAAGGAGTAGGTATTCGAACACTTGAAGGAGGAGGTGTTGAAACACCTAAAGGAGATACAAAAAAAGATCAGCCTAAAGAGGTATGTGTTTATTTTATTTTGTTCTTGGTAAATATGTTCTTATTACTAACAATTCTATGCTAACTTGGATCAATTTCATGTTTTTATTCACATATATAGATTGATGTTACAAAAGTTGGTTTGGTTAGTTCTTTGAGAGGGGTATATTCTAGGACTCCTGACCCTTCGAAGAGACGTATATTTCAGGTAATCAAGATTTCAATTTTAAGTTCAATTATAATTGATTTGTATTGATTTTATGTTAATTATTCAATTTTAAATTATATAGTATAACTAATCTCAATTGTGGTTTGACTTTTTCTTGTGCAGCTACCTTCAGAGCCAATGAGTGCTTCAAAGAGGCTCCATTTTGATGATCCACAAGTAGTTTAGGATGAGATAGAAATTTTGGCATGTAAATATTGAATAGATACCAAGATGGCATATGCCACATATTGTAAAACTTTGTTTGAGTTGGTGTTGATACCATTTTTGTATATGGACATACACTTGATTATTGGATAATTTGATATATATAGAAGTTGACAATCAAAATTTAATTTCCTCATGTGCATGATTAAACTCTTTGAAAATTTAATCAAGTGAGCAATGGTTAAATGTCAATGTACAATAGCATAAAAAGAATGGTTAAATATTATGTAGTTTATATTCATATTGTTGATTAAATTGCATTGCACATCTTTCAAACTCAAAGCATTACTTCACATTGCATAAGTTGTAACACCCCTCCGTTTTGGCTCTTTGATCGACATTTTTCTTCCCTGTTATGATTGCGTCTGTGTATGCTTATGATGTAGAAGTTATATGTTGTTGTGATGTTCTTTTATTCCGATGTTATCCTTATGTTATGATTTGGAGTAACTTAGAATATATCTGATTAAATGATGTTTAGGTTATTGAGCTTATCTTTGATGTTAGATGCGTCAGTTAATGATACTGTATTGGTGAAAGGGGACGGATTGTATCACTCACTTGCGAGCACCCTACGATTCCGAGATTTCCTCTTCACGGTGTAATTGATCATATTATGTATATATGCGCATTCGACATGCTCCTTGTTGCAGGTTGGCAGGTACATGACATCGACTCCACCTGGTTTCCAGGTCTGAGCGTGCCCATTGACCAACGGAAATTAATTGGGAGATAGTAGCTAGGTTTTCCGAACCAAGTCATCACCCTAGTCATAGCGTGTTGTTGGGTTGTCGTTGGGGTCAATTGTTTTAACTTGGTCAGTTCCCCTTGAGTGTTTATTTAATTTCAAGTTTAAAGTTTATTAAATGACTTGCGTAGTCAAATTAATGATTAAATGTGGTTAGTTGCAAGCTAAAAGTGATTAAATAGCTTTTGGAAATTATAAATGATGAATGTTTTGTCTTATTGAGATGTTAGAAAATTAGTGATTAATTAATTAATTTAATTGAATTAATAAAATAATCTAATTTTGAATTAGATTTATTCTATTGATAATTTAAATTAATTGTGTGAATTAATTAAATTATCCCTATGAATTAAAAGTGTAAAAGATTTAATTCTTTTGTTGAATATAAAATGCTAAAATATTTTGAATTCAAATTGGAATTAGAAAATTGTTTAAAGTTATTAAAAAATTCAAATGTTTTCTTATGCAAGACTTTGGGGTAGAAAAGATATTTTCTGAAATAGTTGACTATTTTGGGGAAAGATATTTGAGAAGAGTTGAATATGAATTTGAAATTGAATTTAGTGTGAAATTGAAAGTGAGTTTGCATTTGTATTTGAATTTAATTAGAATTAGAATTGGAATTAGAAGTTGAATTTGAATTTGAATTTGGGAAGTTTGGAAAAAGGATATATTTTTAGTTAGGGTTTTTCTTTCAATCCCTCCATGGATTCTTGGTTTTGGATTTTGGGTGGAGAGGCTTGGAGGAGGCTAAGATGGTGGAGTTGAAAGGGTGCTTGAAAACCTCCATGGTTAAAAGCTTGCAATTTTGGAGGAAACACAAGGTTCCATCATTTCTTCCTCCATCTCTTTTGCTCATTTGAATGATTGAAAATATAGTGTTAGATTCAATGGAAACTCATGGAAAAGCTCTTAAATTTGGTAAATGGTAGATAGATTTGGAATTGAAATCAAACAAGAAATTTAAACCAAGTTATGGAAAGAAAATCCAAGAAAACTCAACGTTAAAATTAGTTTTTTGAAAACCCATTTTGTTGTTTTGAAATAAGTGCTACTTCCTTGAATTGGGTTTGGATTATTTTTACAATTTGGGTATGAAATCAAGATTTGGGTATATATAATTGTGAATACAACCATATATAGCAATATATGGAAATACCCACAAATATATATACATATATATTGTTATTTAAGAAAATTTTAAAATGTGGGTATAACCCCGAAAATCCTGGTAATTTCGTTTTAAAAAAATGCAGTAATATATTTTAATGTTTTTTTAAATTTTAGGGTGGTTGGGAGGTGGCCCCCCCCTTTCCATGCATGGCCATGACCGCCATACGTGAGGGCGTCGGTGATGTGAGAATACGATACCGCGCTATGGACGAGCGAGGCAGTAATGAAACACTGACGTCGCCCGATTGAGGCGGTACGTGTGTTTACACCGCGATACCTTGAGTAGTATTTATATACACCGCGATACTTGCCAGCGGTGACGTGTGCTTGCACATTAAACCGCCCATGAGGGGAAACGTGATAGCACCTGACCACCGCCATCAGCCGGAGGCATTTTATGATATACCGGGCTTCCGACCTTCCCAGCTACTTGTGGCCGATTGAGAATTACTTTTTTTTATTATTTCAAATTAAGTTTAATGAATAGTATTTTGTATTATATTTTATATAATATTTATAATATTTAATATTATATATTATATAAAATATAATATATTTAATATATATTAAATTAAATGAAATCTGGTATAAGTTAAAATATATTTTATTCTATTTGTTAAATCATAAGGTTTTTAGAAATGATTAATTGGAAATATGTAAGTTATTTGGTATATTTTTAATTAATGGAATTTTTATTTTTATAATTGTTAAAATAATAGTTGGCTAAATTGAGTAACTTTGTACATGAAGGTATATTCATACTTTGAATATTTTTTTGTAAATAATCAGGTCAACATGCTTTTATATTTAATTGTATGGATTTGGCAAGGGTATTTTATTTAATAGATGCGTTAAGGGGTGTCAAAATTCAAATATATTATGATGATTATCGTTATGCTTTTAGAGGCAAGAGTGGAGTTTGGAAAATCTAATGTCTTATTTGAAATATCAATTTTCGTTGATCGAATGTCCTTTGTTGCAAAATGGATTAAGTGATTTAATTTAAAGGTTATTTATTAAAATACCTTGAGTTTGATTATGTTAGTGAAACTTAGGGAGAACAGTTGAATTAATTTTAACCAGAAAGCTGCATCATTAAAGTGTTTGATTATGGATATGGTTATGAAATTTAGAGTAAATGATCGGTTCTTTATATATTCCAATGTTGTGCATAGAAATGGGATCAATTGATTGGATAAATGCAAGTTATGAAATCTGTGTTTGAATGGAGTTAGGAAATCCGAACATTAGCTTTCCTATTTTTCTGTAATATTTTCAGTGTTTATTTGTTCGCCTTCGATGTTGTGGAAGGAGGGTGAATGTTTTGTGAATCTTCCTGATATGGGTTCATTTATTGGTATGGGTGGTTATACGTGAGTTTTTATGATTGTTGACTTTAAGTCATTTCTTGTTGATCATGTAAGTCTTCCAGCAGTGTTTTCTTGAGATGATGCTATGTCTCTTATGTTTTGCTTTGGCTATCTTGGATTATGTGTGAGTTAAGCTCAAGTGGTTACCTGGTTCTTTGAACGGGTTGTGTGACCTTGTGATTCATGGTTGAGTCGAGTTATCAGTTGTTATGTGGGTTTCATTATGTTGTCAACCTTGTGTTAGCCTTGGGTAGTGCACGCTTTGGTTTCAATTTTGGACATCCGTAGTGATGTGTTACCTGTTGAGGTGTTTGGTTATTTGTGATAAGTGTTAGTGCATTGTCTACCCTTGGCATGTGGTTGAGTTTTGTGTTGTCGATAGGGGAGTGGCTTTCAAACGAGCGCCGAGCCCAAAGTGGTTCCAGGATAACTCGTGTGAGAGTCGGTTAATTAAGTGAAAATTAAATTAACTTACTAGGGAGAGAGTAGCTTTGAACATTAATAAGATAATTTAGCCTTGCTCGTTGGCTCAAGGGCTTGTACGAGACTTGAGATGAGTCGGGAAGGCCTGGAATGGCAAGATCATTATCTCGTCTTTACGAGAGATAATCGATTCCGCTCTGGTGTGCATGTGGGGCCGGGAGTCGGTTGAGGTTTCCAGGATATCCCTAGAGAGGGGGCCGGGACCTAGGAAGACTTGCTAGGAGATCCCATGCAACCTTTGTGATGACACTCCTCCTATGACAGCAGTCGGTATGGTGTTGTACCGTTGGTTTATTTTGTACAGTGATGGTACTCGATTTTGTACTCTGGAAGCATTGTAACCATTGTGTTAAGTAATGTGGGTTTTGTTCTTATTTCAATTCAGTGTGCTAGCTTGTGTCTAGAGGCAGATGGTCTTTTCTAGGAAATCCTTGTTACTATCTCCTAGCATGGAGGGAGTGGGGCCTTTGGGTTCCACGTGGTCAGGTGGCATGCATCTTTCCATTGGTTCTTCTTCTTGTTCGTGTGTTCGTGATTTCTAGTTGGAGAGCTCGTGGGAATCAGTTTCTTCTCATGCCTTGTTCTCTCAGTTCTTATTGTATTTTATTACCCCTCAGTTGTTAGCGAGGTGGAATTTGTATTTTGTAATCATTTGGTTGGAATTGCCTCATTCAGGGAATGAGTGTTGTAATATTTTGTTTAAATGTTAATTGGAATCTTGAGGTATTTATTATCCTTGTTGTAATTTATCTTGAATAGAATGTATGTTGTCTCATTCCCTTATGTGATTAATGTTTTGGTTTAGTTTAATGTTAGTTGTTGTTTGGGTTTTTAAGTAATCTTTTTCTCGTGGCCTTAGAGGTTGTTGGCAATATGTATTCATCTTACATGTTATGTGTATTTAAACAAAAAAAAATTGGTACGTTTAAGTGGTGAATTGCAACTTCCTCTAGGGTTGGGTGGCGGGGCATTACATAAGTAACAACTAGATGCCGATAGATGAAAAAATTTCAATAACAATATAGTTTTTACAGTGTCAACCTAAGTAGTTATGCAATTACTTCAAATTACATAACTAATAACTAGGAGCAGCTATCAATTGCATTAGCTTGTCATGGAATTCTATGACACCACATTTATTTGAGGAAACTTGGCACAAAACTCACAAAAAATGAAAACAAAGCACTCAAACAAACTTTAAAGGGGTCTTAGGCCTACTTCCCCCTCATTCCACACACTATGCAACCATTTACTTGTGTTAGTTTTATGATCAGATTTCATGCACAGAAAATTAATTCTAAATCAAACACAATAACACAGTAGATACCCTGGGAAAACCCTCCTCTTGAGGGAGAAAAAACCAACCAATAATATCACTTATATTATTGAATCACAATAGAAACTCCTTTACAATGAAGGCTGATAATGAGGCCTAATAATATGCACCACACATAGATGCCAACACATCAATACAATGATGTAATTCTCAAATGATAATCCTCAGCCTTCTCACAATAAATCGATCTACACTTGAAGAGTTTCTCACTAACTCGCACTTGATATGAAATGGAATGTATGAAAAATGTATGTCTCAAAACAATGAAATGTATCTAATATATATACAAGCTGAGAGAGATGCGACTCTTCACAATATAGGTTGGCCTCCAAAAAGAATGTGCCTCCTCAAAGATTGCGCCTCCAGGATAGAAGTCGGCCTTCATAAAATAATAAATATTATTTGACATAAATCTTGCCTCAAGCATGTCGGCCTCTTCATAAATGCACCTCTTCATTAACTCGTATCTCTTGATGAATTAGCATTAATCACAAATTGATATATATAAATTAAATAGCTTTGGCTATATTTAATTTATTCTTATGTAGAGGAGATCGTTGGAAGGATATGACTGACGCTGCAATAATCATCAACACTCCCTCTCAACTAGGGAGGATACTTCCAGCTGCACAAGGAAAATCACCTCATCGTGATGCCTAGTACTATGGCTCTTTGTGAGATGGGGTTAGAAATCAAATAGCATAGATGAAGTGACAGCCAACATACTAAAGCCACATCAAACAAAAACAAATAATGGAGAGAATAAAAAATGCAAAACATAAAAGAAATCACTCCCCATTATGGTTGATTCTTTCTCTTGCTCTCCTTCTTCTTGTTATGCAACTTTTCCCTCAGATTTGTTGAAACACTTGTGCAAAACCTGCAAATGGTAGCAAGAAAGTTGGAGATAATTAGCTGTTAAAATCAAAATGGAGAAGGAAGGTTGCTTTTATAGACAACCATTGGAATGGACGGTTGAGATTAATCTTCTAGAAAGATTCCAAGATCAATGGATGAGAATGCATGAGAGAGATGTTACAAAATGGATGGTTGAGATTAAGTCTCAAAAAAGATGCCAAGATCAACGGTTTAGAATTGATGCACCAAGAATATGCCATACATGGAAAATCTGTTGGCAATATGACGGCAGCTATAAACTGATTTATACAAGACTTACTTGGAGCTATAGCGAGAAATGAATGTTATGATAGGATTATAGCCAGAGCATTTTTTTTGACAAGTGATTATAATTTTATTTTAAATTATTTATTCAAAAATGGAGAGAGTGGAGGAAATTGACAAGTGGAAAATAAATAATTTTGTCAAATTATTTATTTGGAGAAAATGAAAAGAGGAGTATTTAATTAAATTTATCAATTTAATTAAATGGAGAAATGAAAATTAGACTTTAAATAATTAATTTAGATTAATTATTTAATAGGGGAGGTGGAATGGGATAGTTAAATAATTTTAATAATTATTTAACTATAAAAGAATTAAAAGACCATGAATAGATAAATAATTAATGGTAATTATTTAACTATAGATGGAAGATGACAAAATAATTAAATAAATTATTATTTATTTAATTATTGAAGAAAGGGATACATTAGCGATGCAATTAAATAATTTTAATTGATCAAGATAGAATAAAGATGAGAAGGTGAATTAATTAAATAATTAAAGAATATTTAATTAATAGAGGAATGCAGTCACACCTAATTGAATATTTAAAGTTATTCAATTGCTCGAAGAACACTTGACCAAGAAAAATGATACTCATGAACTTAGGACATTTTTTAGTGTCTACATTTTGCCCCTCTTTGAGACAATGCAGCTTGTCACATTGTTTCAAAGAAAAAGATTGATCAACTGATACATGCCCCAAATATATCTTGGTAAGGATTATGATAAGAATGATATGCCCCCTCGAGAGATTGATCGAACATATTGTAAGAAGATTAATCTCTCGATAGATGTCTAGAAAGTGATTAGATACCTTATATTGCGCAAGTGATAAAGCGGTGATGGACATTTTGATGAAAATGCAAAGTTGATGGGCGTAACTGAACAATTGATGGAAATAATCAGTATAGCCAAGTTGATGAGTTGATGAAGCTAATTGAGCTAATTAAGTTGATCGAGAATTATGCTTACGCAAGACAAGGTGTCGCAATGATGGATTGACTGATTGATTAAGAGGACGTAAAATTTCAAGAGGCAGTTTGATTGATTTGAGATTTGATTCAAGAGACATATATTAGTGAGTTAAGCAATTGATTGATTTCTCTACGACAAGAAAGATGAAGAAAATGAAATGCAAGATGGAAGATAATGAAGGTGATGAAGCCTCTTGTACCATTTAAGTGCTTTTATCATCATCGGGCTTATTATGTCGCAAATTAGTATAAGCATCTAGATAACATGAACATCTAGATGACCTAAATACTGTTTGCATTTTTATTTAGTAATGAATTATAAGCATCTAGGTATAAGAACCTTAGATGACCTGAATACTTATTCCATGGAAGACACTATCAGACAAGGAATGCTCTCATCCGCATTAGACTCATAGGTCCTCGATGGTTTTAGACAACCATGTCCTAAGACGAGTCATCTTATGAATAAGAAGCAATCCGCAAACAACAAACAAATGAACATGCCCCATCCTTGCCTCTCTATTCAAAGACATCCTGAAGAAGCTAAAAGACATGTCACCAAAGTTAAAACCATAAAATAAGAAAAGATCAACAAACAAACAGGAGTCCTGCTTCGATGTAAAAATGATTCTTGTTACAGTTTATGCGTTTGGTTGGATTCGTAAGATGGGTTGATATATATGTTATAATGTTTGCTTGATTGTCAACACTTGAATGTTTTGATTTTGTTGAAGTTCAGAGCTGTGTGGTGATCTGAAAGTGTCACCGTTTTTTGGAATTTTTGATTTTTTTGGGATTTTTGGAATGTTTGATTTTTTTGGAGTTTTTCAAGACATTTTATGATTTTTTTGGATTATTTCAGGACATTTTATGATTTAAGAATTATTTCAGGACATTTTATGATTTTTTTGGTTTATTTCAGGACATTTTATGATTTTTTTTTGGATTATTTCAGGACATTTTATGATTTTTTTTGGATTATTTGAGGACATTTTATGATTTTTGGATTATTTCAAGACATTTATGGTTTTTTTTTATTATTTGGGACATTTTGTGGTTTTGGATTATTTGAGGACATTTTATGGTTTTGGATTATTTAGGACATTTTATGATTTTGGATTATTTGGGACATTTTATAATTTTTTTTATTATTTCGGGACATTTATGATTTTTATTTATTTTTTTTGGATTATTTCAAGACATTTATGATTTTTTTGGATTCAGGGACATTTTATAATTTTTTTGGATTATTCGGGACATTTTATGAATTTTTTTGGATTATTTAGGACATTTTACGATTTTTTAGGATTATTTTAGGACATTTTATGAATTTTTTTTTTTGGATTTTTAAAGATGGAGTGAGATAAAATGTGATATGACTGATTGAAGGAATAAGATCTTCCACAGTAGAGGTAATACAACCATGGATAAATGATACATCAAAATGAAAGATTCACTGCAAAACATGTCACACAAGCAACATATCCTTTGTCAAAAGATGATAATGGTTCATTGATTGGATGTCAAGAACGATCGATTACATAAGGCATGATGATGATAAGTACTTAGGATCACTGATTCCTCTAAGTACGATAAGATTGATGATTGTTGATCGATTGACAAAAAAAATGAGGATTGGATAATGTTTTACAGCTAGGCTCAAATATGATTCACATGATAAGATTCAAGGTTGCAAAGGGACATGATGACCAACATTGGAGGTAATTTAATCATGGATAAATGATAAGGATGTGAACTATGATGGAATGGTAACACATAAGGATATGAAAGGGAATCCAAAGCATGCATTTGTAATTTTTCCCCTAATCTCATCAAGAACAAAGGAAGGAAATGGGACATGGATTTTGATAAGCTAGGAGATATGGAATGGAAGAATGCAAGGATAAGGATAATGAATAGGATGATCAAGATCAATAAGATATGGACACAATGCCTAGGTATTTTGTTCCTATTCCTCATCAAGACCAAGGAAGGGAAGAAAGGATGCATTAAGATAGGATGGTGGAATATGGATATGGTGAAGGATATGGTACAAAAGATATGGATAAAGTGTATAGGATAAGATATACGATTTTCAAGAAGATCCTTAACCTTGTCAAGATCAAAGGTGGAAAGGTAAAGGATGAATGTAAAGAGGATAATAGATATGAATGAAAGGATGGATGAAACTTGGCCCCAAGTGTAGAGTGCAAGAGGAATATGGAAGAAAAGATATGGATATGGAAGGTAATATATGCATGATAGGGAGATGGAGGGAGGAATCAAGCATCAAGTTTCACAGCTAATATCCCTTTAATATGTTCTCTAATAAACCATGGCAAGAAGGATTAGGCTCATAAACGTTGGTATCTTAATGGTGTGATGGAAGAAGCTAAGGACTTATACAATTGTTTGGATTAAAGGAGGATAATGGGGGATGGATGTTGGATAATGGATAGGAGGTTGGAAGGCTTATTGATGGATAGATGGAAAGGATGGAAAGGATGGAAAGATCAACATTGGCACACACCTTGAAGGGTGGTGGAGTGATGGAGGAAAAATGAATTTGGAAGGTGATAGGTTTTTAGATGGATGATAGGAGGAAGCTTTTGGATTAGCAAATTTGGATGCCAATTTAGATTTTATTGCTTCTACGAGACTTTTAGGAATCCACATAGCTTTTGACTTTGATTTTTGATTCATGGGCCTTTTTGGCCTTTGAGATTCTTCTTTTTTCTTTATGGGCCTTTGTGGCCTTTGAAATTTTTCTTCTTGATTTATGGGCCTTTGTGGCCTTTGAATTTTTTGCTTTTGACTTGATGGGCCTTTGTGGCCTTTTGGATTTTTATTTTGACTTGATGGGCCTTTGTGGCCTTTTGGATTTTTATTTTGACTTGGGATCAAATTTTCTTTTATTTTTGCATGGCTCTTCAAGGAGACATGTTGATCCTTTGATACATGTGGATTTTGATATGGAAGCTTTTAACATTTGGCACCCAAATTGCTTCCAAGAGCAATGGGATGGGTGGATGGAGATGAATGATATGGAGGTCTTATGGATGGGTTAATGTAGGTAGAATTTTGAGATGGAATCAAGGATGTGTGCCTTTGTTGTTCTTGATGAATAGGAGATGGAAGGATTTAGGGCCCCAAGATGGATGGAAGAGTTGATGAACTAGGGTTTGGATGATAAGGACCAAGGATAGATGGAAGATTTGATGGACTAGGATAAGGACCTAGAATAGATGGAAGGTTTGATGGACTAGGATAATTAGGTTTATTTAGATGGAATCTGGACTTACAATGGATACCAATGTCTTGAGCGTGAGGTGTATAACCAAGGCCATGATAATATGGATTTTCTTGGATAAAAAGGGGTTCTAGGATACCTTGTTCATGAAGGCCTAATCCTTTGCCTTTGTAGTTCATACTTTGACACATTCATTTTACAATAGGATATATATTGTTTATGAAACAAGATGCAAGTCCATCGTGAGGTGGTTGTGATATGGAAGGAATAACAAGATCTTCGAGTAAACCACCTTGGATAAAAGTGAGAGAACCCATTTGATAGGTAAGAGGTTCATGGATAGTTTGAATAGGGGTGATAGACTCTTGTAGAGGATTGTGATCCACGAGAATCTAGAGATGTGTATTAGAATCTTGGCAGTAGGGAGATAAGAAGTACTGATCTTGACTTGGAAAAAGAATCATGAGAGTAGAAGTAGATTAGGCTTACTCTTTGTAGGTATGGAATCATCATGAAAGCAAGAAAAGAATATCTTGATCGCGAAGATGAACATCATCATGAATTGAAAGTATCTTTGAATAGAGAGTTTATCATAGTCTTGATGAGAAGGAATCTTGATATTTTGTGGAAAGCATATCTTTATCATTAGATATGATGGAATCATGAGATGGTATTGATTCATTAGATGAGGTGGAAGGAGGATTTGGAAAGATACTTTTCTCTTGAGATGGAAGGGGATCATCTTGGATGACACAAAAAGAGATAAGGGGATCATCATGAGGTTCTTGAGAGATGGGATCTTGGTCAAAGATTGGAAGAGGTTGTGGAATTTTGGTATCATTGTATGGAGTGGAAAGAATGCTTTGATCTTGATGTGTAGGGGAGTCTATGCTAGCATGCTTTGGACTAATAGATTGAAATGACTCATTGGATGGAGATGGTATGATGAGAGAGGATGGTTGGATAGATTCGTTAACTTGGGTGAAAGACTCATGAGGTTTATTTTGACTTATGGGAGATGAAGATAGATGCATGACATGGTAGGATTGCTCAAGATTATTTGTGTTTGAGAACATAAATTTAGGTTTCTCATTTAGACTTTGCAGAAAATCATGGACATTGAACTTGGATGATGTAGTTTTGGGTAAGGATAAAGGCTTATGAGATAATTGCATCACTTCATTCAAATGTTGGGATTCTAGTTTTTTTTCAAGCTCTTTCAAACGATGGTCAAGATATTCAATCCTTTGGTGTCATTCATAGGTCTTAGATGAATATGGAAGATAGCGGTTAGACATATTTGGTTGATGGTTTTGGAAATGTTTTGAGGTGTTGCAAGTTACTAGGTGTGATGTTTGTTTGAGGTCAATTGTTTATGTTCAGATTTGTGAATGTGGTGAATATTGTTTGAAAATCCAGAAAACACTTGACAAGCACAATGTTTTGGTGTATGCAAACACACATGAGACAAGCACAATCCTAATAGGCCAAGGGTTTGTATACTTGATAAAGCCCACCGATATACCCCAGATTGGTGCTAAACACCTTTCCTTCTCGAGAGCGGATAGCTTAGAAGTTTGGTGGCATTGGCTCCCCTCCACAATTCATTAACGTCATTCAAACACACCAACTTCAGATTCTTGGGTCATCACTTCCCAAGAACTGCTATCTCTACTCAAGGGAGTCAGTAGTGAGTATCTTTGGGCATGATACTGTACCCTGCACTATACCAAGCAACGGCTGAAAATGGTTGGCTTCTAAAACAATAGGTGTTTAGTTAGGGCATCCATTCGAGTGGCCACACATGGGGCGAGAGATTAATCACCAATTGGGTGGCACTCCAACCTGAAGAGGTTACGCTCAACAGGGTTTATGGGAGTACTACTCTGTCCGTGTGACATATCCGCACTCGTGGTACTTGAACTTTCCTCAAGCACCCATTTTATATCCCGGCTGGAAGTGGCTTGGCTTTAGCCTATTACCGGTCGGGTCGTCCCTTAAGGTGAGTACTTTTTCCCTTAAGGCAGGCCCATTTCTAGAAATAATAACCATTTCTCTTACACCCAGAATCACTCGAAAGCGCAAGGGGAGAGGATACTTCGATTATTAAGTCGTGAGCGTGACAAAAAAATAAGGTGGGTCTGGTTTTCTGATCACCTAGTTTTCACAAGGTGAGAGCATAATCACCTACCACCTTCAAGCATAGTCAGGCATAATCAAACACATGTTCATTTTAATGCACCAAAAGAAGTGTTTCTAAACTAGAAATCACAAACACATAGTTTAAGAAATGAGTCTTCGACTAACGGAGCTGCAAAACCACAAATTAGTAGTTTTATAAATGTCTTGGACCAATGAGAAAACTGCAAAAAACTAAGTTAGAGCAAGAAATTAAAAATCAAACTAAAAGTTAGTAAATAACTAAACTAGAAAATGAAGAAACTAAACTAAACTAAGAAAAATAAATCAAAGAAAACTAAAAACTAAGAGCTCAATTTTTTTGTTGCTCCAAAAGAAGCAATTTTTGGGAGCTCCATTCCAAAGCCACACGCTACAAACAAAAGATTAGTAAACAAAAAAAACTTGAATGAAAACAACAAACTAAAAATAGTGATAAATTTCACAAAACTAAACAAAATTTTAAATCGTAAATATCTATGAAAAGCTAAGACATAGAGCTTCAAAATCCAGGAAAAGTTTTGAAAAATTCTACACAACAAAAGTATCATAAACAAAAGGAAAATCGGATTTTAACAACTAAATCTTAAAAAATTATGATTAGTAAAATGGGCATAACTTTCTCAAATCTTAACAAAATTTCAAACCATTTAATGTCCTGGAAAGCTGAAATGGGACCTACAAAACCTAGAAAAAATTTTAAAATATTTGATGCGTCCATTTTTCTTTGCTCAAAAGAAGATGATGGGATTTCGTAGGACTTCTTGGCTGTATCCTGCAAAACAATGAAAAAAAACAAGAAAACAAACCAATTTCTTTGCAAAATTATAAGATTCACGTCGGGTTCACCAAATGTGAGATGGGGTTAGAAATCAAATAGCATAGATAAAGTGACAGCCAACACTACTAAGTTATTAAACCACATCCAAACAAGAGAAAACAAATAATGGCGAGAATAAAAAATGCAAAACATAAAAGAAATCACTCCCCATTATGGTTGATTCTTTCTCTTGCTCTCCTTCTTGTTATGCAACTTTGCCCTCAGATTTGTTGAAACACTTGTGCAAAACCTGCAAATGGTATCAAGAAAGTTGGAGATAATTAGCTGTTAAAATGAAAATGGAGAAGGAGGGTTGCTTTTATAGACAACCATTCAAATGGATGGTTGAGATTAATCTTCTAGAAAGATTCCACGATCAATGGATGAGAATGCATGAGAGAGATGTTACGAAATGGATGGTTTAGATTAAGTCTCAGAAAAGATTCCAAGATCAACAGTCTAGAATTGATGGACCAAGAATATGCCATGCATGGAAAATCTATGATGCTGACGGCTATAACACCTGATAGCTATGACAGACATGCAAGACATGCAGGCTATGACAGAAATGAATGTTATGATAGGGGATTATGATAGAGCATTTTTTACCAAGTGGTGCATAAATAATTTATTTTAAATAATTTATTCAAAAATGGAGAGAGTGGAGGAAATTGACAAGTGGAAAATAAATAATTTTCTCAAATTATTTATTTGGAGAAA
>VDFB02154739.1:85439-116945 GCA_007258455.2 Sequoia sempervirens | reverse complement strand
GAAAGGTGGCATATCAAATGTTTCTAGATGTTTTATTTTTCACTTTGAAAGGACATGTCAAATGGTTTATTGTAGTGAAAGTCTATTTAGATACTAATAAAAAATTGTGAATGCAAAAGTTGATCTCGAAGTAGATGGGATAGTTAAAGATGCTAGAATAGTTTTGTTTCCATTTTGAGAATGAGATCAATATTCTATCCTTCATTATTGAGCCAAAAATATAGAAATATAACTATTTGGGCAATTCAAAACTAGGCAACCACTTTAATATAGTGGTAGATTAATAAATTCCAAGGTTTGGTGTAGGATCTAGTCTAAACACCTTTAGAAGAAGAAGTAATGTATGGACTAGAAGTAGAGTGAGCACAAGAAAAGGTAGTGTCAATAGTTCCAAGTCCATATTTGTAAGATCAAAAGCCATAGGTAGAAAAAATGATTTAAGTTGTTCTTTTTATTGTTTAAATATTGAGATGCCAATAATAGTGCAATTGACAAGTTTAAAACTAGACCATAACATTGTTAGCATCCTCACACCCTATACTTCTGTATTTTACTCTATCCTTCTAGCCCTTAACAAGAACTACACTTGAAAAGAAGCTATTTTTTAATATAGACACTCTCTTTCTTTAGTAAATAGGTTTTAAGAGTTCAAAAGTAATGACACAAATATAACTTTCCCTAATGTGCTTGAAACACCAAGTCATTGGCATGAGATGCTAACATCGCTAATTTATTTTTTTACCTCTTCATAGCCTTATTTTAACCATAATCTATTCAGTAAAGAATACCCAATGACCAAAATACTTCATGCCATAGAGTTGCTCAAATTCCTATCAATACGACATTTATTCTAACATGATATATAAAAAAAAAAGAAAATGAGTTTATATATTTAAGTCAATTATCCAATAGCAACCTTTTCTTATTTCATAGAAGTTTTGTGTAATTGATTAATATGCATCCAATGAAAATGTTAACAGTTAACATATATATTTCTAATTATTTATAACAAATTATTTTTGAATTAATTATTTTTTAAATTTATTTCATATATTTTCTTAATAAGGATAGAAGATCATTATTGTAATTAAATTTTGCACTCTAATATAGAGTTTTTTTTTTTCTATTATAGTTTCAAACATAAACATCTTTGCACTTATTTTTTTTAAATAGTAACCCTTCTAGTCTTTTTTATTGAATTTATCAATACAACACATTTTCTTTCTCATGAATGTGTTAAACCTTAATAATAGATTTACTTTAAGTTACATTAAAAAACATGAAATTGCTTCTAACTTAATATTGAGGTAGATATGTTGCAAGACTATTTTTGTATTCAAGAGTCAATCAAATGAGGAGATAAGAAATGCTTTGAATTTACTTTAAGCTTCACTCATTATATTTCTTGGAGGAGAAAGCTTTGAATGGTGCCGTTGACTTTTCTATTATGTATATTTAAAACAAGCTCTGCCAAAAATATTAACGATACTGGTCTTTCTTAAGAGGCATCCATGTCCATTAATATTTTTCGTATTGAACATATGAATCTATTTATCAATTAGATTCTAATTAATGTGATGTAATGGGTAAAATACAATCTATAGTATGATATGCACACCAATGTGTCTAGGTTGAAATGGAGGACTTATATTGACATATATAGAGATTCCAAGACCACCAATAAGTAAATTCAATAGTTGGTAACATACTCATCTTCTCCTAATTCAAAATATCATACTCTAAAACTTTTCAAAATTAACATTAAAGATTTAAAAAATTTAATTGGACATAGATTTGGATGTTTCAAATCTTCTTAAAGATCTCTAAAAAGAAGTAAATTATAATGTTATAATTGATGTAGTATTTTCAACTCAAAGCAATTAGAATTAGCAAAGTTGGACTTTAATATGATTTAGTTGGTACAACAACAAGATCTTCCAATTGTTTCAATATAAGAAATTCATGAATGGAAGATATTCTCTTAGTTTGAAGTTTAAACTATTTACAATATAATCTATAATTGAATAGTTAGAAACTAGTATTTAATTGAGTAATGTGCGCACATTTTTTATGGTAGATAGAGTTTGCTTGAGTTGAACTATAATTTTCTCACCATTGTCATATGTAATTTATCTTTTGGAGATTGAGAGCTAGAGGGTGTAATAAGAAATAATATTCCACTTTTAAAAATAGTTTTGTAATGATGGATACATTTATCACTAGTTTGAATGTTATTTATGACATATATGGAATTTTGGAATAAATAAAACGTGTTATAGAATATTTTTAGGGTCACATGTCATAAATAATTTAACTAGCATTAAACCCTTTGTTAGTTTTATTTATTTGTTGAAGTGCTCACCTACCTTTTATGTAACCTATCTAATTCACATTTGTTGGCATGCTACCAACATGTACTGGGATCGAATATGAGAACAACCTATATATATCCATTAGATAATAAATAATAGCAAAAAATTGTTGTGTTGTAATTGTAACCCCCTTAATAAACATCAATGTAAAATGTAAAAAACATGCAAATTAAAAAAAAATAAAAAATAAGAAAATGAGAATTCATGAGAAAAAGAAGAGAACGTACCATGGGACCATTTGTGCATGAATCTAAACCCTCATAGGTATTCGAAACACATTTCTAGAAAACATATATAAATATAGTAAAGATTCATACATTTACTTTATTGGACTATACTTGATTGATAGTTTTGAAAGGTGACAATGGACGCTGCTAGAACTTTATTACGAATAATAAAGACATAAGAATTTGCTAGAAAAAAAAAGAGCATATACCATGAGACCACCCACACATGAATCTAAACCCTTATAGGCAATTGAATGGGACCACCCACACATGAAATGAGCGGTAATTAAAAAAGGTGGTAACCGGGACATCTCCCCTAATAATGATTCATACATTTACTTTATTAGACTATACTTGATTGATAGTTATGAAAGGTGACAATAGAAACTGCCATAACTTTATTAAAAATAATACGAAAAAAAAAATTTACGGAAAAAAAGACAGGAACCATGGGACCGCCCAAGCATGAATCTAAACCCTTATAGGTGCTCCAAAAGCAGTTCAGTATGGAACAACCAACCCATAATTTCTTCCTAAAACGAATCATTTCATATTTTCTGTCTGCAAGCTGGATATTTGAACGAATCGTTTTCTTCCTATCCAGTCAATTGAATTTTCTCTATTTTTTTAAGCACTCTTGTCAGTCAATCAATTTGGAAACAGTCGAGCATGACGGAACGTCGTCTATTTGATATTCAATATACTAGTGATCGCACCTTGGGGTGCAATAGGTACGCCGAAGACAATATAGAGAAATTTGGTTAATATTTTTTTTTTGAAAATGGAAAAACCAATTGACATGCATGAATGGCACCATCTGGAATGACAGGCATGAATGGCACCATCTGAAATCTCTGTATCTGCATTTACACTTACGAATTCAAGAACTTATTACTCAGATCTGAGCATATTTACATTGAAAATTCCTTTGAAGATTCCAAAGACATACGCATATACAAATATCAAATTCTCAATTGAAAATTACTGTAAAGGTGCAAAAGACAGAGAGTGCACTTCTTGTCAGAAAATATACATTTTGGCAATATTATTCGACTTAAAAGTTAAATATGGATCTAATAAAAGATTCTAATATCAAACAATTTAAAGCAGCAGCAGTTGCTTTTTGCTTCTTGGGCACCCTATATCCTCGTACAACACAAGCATGATCTCTGTCAAAAGGTTCTAGTGTCATCTGCTTGTATGGTTTGAACTCTGCTCCTTCTGCAACTTCTTGACTTCTTGTGCAAACACTACCTCTGCTAGAATAGGTTCTAGTGTCATCTGCTTGTATTGTTTGAACTCTGCTCCTTCTGCAACTTCTTGACTTCTTGTGCAAACACTACCTCTGCTAGAACAGTTGAGTCAATGCAATTTGCCTGCAAAATTGTGTAAGCACTAAATCCACAACAGAAAACATCCTCCAAATTCTCTTTGATACATTAAAGAAACTAAAAAGATGGGAGTAAAGCATGCCTTGATAGATATTAAGTAAAAATTTTGCTGTTCCCAAAAGCCCAACCCCCAGCCTAGAAAATCAGAGAATCACTGATTTCCATACAGCTGAGCCCAGAAGCACATTGCAATTTGATACAATGTGAACAAAACAGTCTTAGATATAATCCTGTGATCATGTATAAATCAAAATGAATGCATTTCTTCATTGAATTTGTGTCACTTGCTATAAAAAAATACTAAGAAACAAAAATTCAGAACACATTGTTGGGATTTTTTGAAAGTTATTTGCTATTTTGGTCAAATGTACATCTAATATGCATGATAGCCATTGATGAAAAACATGCTAGTACAGGAAAAACCCGAAAATAATTGAAAGTTGATATAATTGCTTTTTAAGTGACCTAGAGTAATAAGCCATTTTATATACACCTGATTTTGATTCTATTCAAATTAGATGCCACATCAATAATTCTGGGTTGATCCATGTGAGTATTCAGCTGCCATATCAACAGTTATACACTGCGTAATTATAAACCAACATATAGCAGCTCAGAGACACCCCAAAAGAGTAGCACAATGCTATTTCAATGCAAACTATAGTTTGAAGTAATTATTTCCTTGACATCGTTTGGTAATTGGGTCATTTCCAGTTAGCACAATCTAGCCTGAACGTTATCATCATCATTGTTTTTAGAATTCTGTTAAAAAGAATTAAGTGTTTGTGGGCGATGATATTTTGAAAACAAAAACAAAAATGGAAAAATGGGTAAAGTAGTAGAACCTCGAGCTTGTCTGATGACTCAATGGTCCAAGGCCCATAAACACCCTGACAAACTGTCTCTGTTCCTGTCCCTTGGCTGCCATCTCTGAAATAATTTAACAATGGGAGACAAAATAATTTAACGTCACTGCAATATAGATTTTACTTCAAAAATAAAATTACAAATAGTGGGACTGTAAGAAAATACCTTGGAAAGTGACATTCATTTCAAGTGCAAAATTTCTTCAACACCAGTGGGAAAATGAATCGAGGGTTAACAACCATTTTGCCTTAAAATGAAAGGGTTTGCATTGCAATAGGTACCGCGCGGTGAAGCAGCTTGAAATTGATAGAAATAATTGCTTGAAGGTTCACTAAAAGAAATAACCCAATGTCACCGGTAAAAGCAATAAAAGGTTAGCAACCATTGAGTAATAATGAAAGGGTATCAATTAAAATAACGCATGAAGCATAAAAGTAGAAATTAACTTGACCCTTCTGATGTTTCCTTGCTCTCCTCCTGTCATAACCGCCATTGCCATTTCATTAAAAAAAAAGCTGCTTAAAAAGCAATGGAAATTGGAAAATAGTGAATAACACAAACCCAAAGTATTTTAACTCACCTGCAAAACTCCAAAAGTTGAGGTAAAATTAATACAATGCGCAGGGTACAGCTGGTATGATTTTTATCGATAAGAATTGATCTTTTTATTTATAGAAATGACCGACCCACCATACTGATGGAGTTAACTATGAGGCTACAGACACAAGGGATGCATTACTGGTTGCCTTAAGTTTCACCGAGTTAAACCGTGCTCCATCCATTGGCTGAACAAGGCAAGTGGCATTCTCTGCAACCACAAGTGGCTGTACTATCTGCAACCGACGGTGAACCTATTATGACAAGAAAATGGCCAAAAATGATGAACAGATGAGATTTGTTACATCGTAGTACATTACCTATTACAAACAAATTTAACAGAAAGTTAACTACAATGTCTTCCCAATGTTAATTATGGGGGAGAAATGGAATGAGCTCGTTAACATTTTTTTCTTGCTTTTTATTTACAATGTTAATTATGGGGGAGCATGCAGAATAACAAACATTATAATTTATCAGTTGTTAACTGTCGGTTATGGACTTGGTGTCAGTTATGGCAATTTTGTTATTCAGTTCTCGATCAACTTGTATGAATGGACATCTACTTAAATGATCGGTAACAAGAAAATTTTGGTGACCTCAAATTTATCTCTAAATTTTTGTGCCTAAATGCTCTGCAATTGTTTGAAACATTACACGAAACTTCCCAATACACACCCTAACCTAGTAGTTATCATCCTAAAGATTCATTTTGTGCATACCCGCATCCTATAATAATGTAGTGATTTGCTTATTAGCTTAATAGAGGTTATAAGTCCTTTGCTAAATAACAATGTTTGGGGTACGGAATATGTTGGGTACTACTACTTTGGTTTATCCACTATATCTTTATTTGTGTTTAAACCTCTTTTAGGGACCTACATCTCTACACACCAATAAAATGACATAAGTCTAGGGGGGTATGACTTTCAAATTTTTGGAATGTAATATCATCCTAAGCTACTTGTCAAAATTAATTATGAAATCCCATCTGATATTTTTTGGATTTGCTCATCTCCTCCTTCCTTCCAATGCTATCTTTATTGTCAAATGTTATTTATTTTCTTTGAAAAGAATAGTTATTTACAGTAGCAATAAAAATTTTTGTAAACATTTCGTAATAAAAATATAGAAGTTTTTGTAAATGATATTTTGAGATAAATAGAAAATATGCTTTCTCTATTTTTTTATGAACCTTTTTCTTCTTCATTTGGTCTTCATAGTTGTTTATTTTAGATTATATTATGTTAATTGGTATTATAGATAAAATATATGTTAGTTTAGTTTTATTCGACATAGGTTTTAGAGTGTGTTGGGTATTATATTTATTGGTTTAGAGTATTTTTTGAGTTTTAAGAATGAATAGAGGTGACAAAAAAGTTGGCAACAACCATCATCTTTTATTGGAAAAAACTATGATATGTGGGAAAAGAAGATGAATATGATAACGGTTGTAAATGATTTATGGGAGATTGTGTTCAATGGTTTCAAATATGTGACTGAGCTTGTAGCATATGTAGACCTAAAAAATGCCCAAAATACCCAATTGAAGGAGGCAATAAGAAAATATGCAAAAGCCCTAAATTTGATAGAGACAACTTTGGAAAACATAATATTCCATTGAATAAAATTAACTATGTAAAGGAGGCTTGGGAAATAATCCGAATGACTAATAAGGTGAGGCTAGTAGGAGAAATTTGCATTTTAAATGTTCCAAGTCATGTAGCTTATATCCATAAGGATCTCACCTTGTTGGGTGCGGTCACCTTGGTGGTCGAGAAAGTAATAAAATGGTATATGCTTTATTGGTTTTCGCAGGGCTTTGCTTCTGCCGGTGGGTGTTTTAGTTGTTTTAACTTTTTACTTTGTAACCGTGTCGAGTATTTGTTGTAAATGATTCAAGATGTGTCAGTATCTTTATGTTTTAATAAAATAGTATATGCTTTATTGGTTTTCGCAGGGGCTTTGCCTTTGCCGGTGGGTGTTTTAACTTTTTACCATGTAATTGTATCGAGTAGTTGTTGTAAATGATTCAAGATGTGTCAGTATCTTTATGTTTTTTCTTTACAATTGACTTTATCGTTGTTGGTGTGTGTTTGGTTAACTTTTCTGGGCAACTGTGACTAAGAATTTACTATATATCTTTATATGTTTCTGTGTAACCGTGACTGTGAGGGTTTTTTTTGGTTATCTTTACTACGCAACTCTACTGGGTTTTTTTGTTTTTCCTTTTCAAAGTTCCTTTTGTGGAAAAGAATAAATTAAAATAAAAAATTTATAAGTTATAACCATTTCGATCATACAAGGCAGAGGGACCAAGAGGCATCAAGCAATGTAAGATAAAGCTTGCAATGTAGATTCTAGAGGCCTTTGTTACCTGATTGTTTTGTATCATTTCCATTTCAATAGGAAACTTCAATTCCTAGAAGAGCTGACACAAAACCTTCATTACGGTGGTCTATAATGGCAATATATCTAATGTTTCCAAGTCTCAATGAAGAGGTCGCTGTCCAGGTCCTACTACTTTGTATCATATGTAATTGCAAATAAATAATTGTTTGTAGTTCTACAATCCTCATCCAGCTGGTCCTCAAGATGGACACCGTAAGTCTTATGTATTCTGCAACTTATGAATCTCAATCCATATTTTTGAGTATGAGTCTCGATCCTGAACTTTTCCCTCCATCATGCCAAGCACTACACTTTGTTGTAGAGTGGTGTTGTCTATGGCTAAGTTCTGAATCATTTGTTATGGAAATGTTTGGTGACTTGATGCTTTCCACTGTACAGTCCGGTAACAGAAAGATAAAAAAGAAGTGGTCCCTTTGGATATGTAGCCATTTTAGCAAAAACGCACCTAACCAAGTACCAGAAATACTCCCAAAGTTGGATACTGACATTAGGAAAGCAGAGACAGTGCCCTCAATTCCAGTGGGACAAAGCTGGGAAGATAGAACAAGCATGGGCATTAACTGAATACTTGGATCACCTAAAACAAAAGCTTGATCTGGAATATGCATTCTAAGGTTCATTCTTGAGACAATTATGATGTCAAGAAGCCCAATAAATGAAACGTTACCTGTATTGCAGATACATCAGAGTTGACATGATCACTAGTCATTAATTTATATGAAATAAATGATGATTCCATGAATCCTTTTCAACATCTAATATACGCACTTCAGCATAATCTAGGGTATGACTAAAACAGGACAAAAAATCTAACACTGAAAATTATTACTGCAAAATATAGTTATCTCATCAGTTTCACCTTGTCAAATAGGTGAATCATTGTACTATTGCATAGATTGCAACATTGTTGTTCCGGTAACACAGCCATACAATCCAAATAAAGAATAGTTAAACAAAATCTCTCGGATTTTACAGTGAAACCGTTTATGTACTGGCATTTAGGTTATTGAATGCACCTGTAACATTCATGAGGTTGATGAATAATGTGCTTTGACTTTTCATTGTTTCTTGTGTGAATTTGCAAGGCAATATTTTGTCTAATTAGGCTGTTGTTGGTGGAGAGTTGAGGAAAATGCTTTGTGAATGCTGTCCAAAATATTTAGAAGATCATTGTTGCCTCCTCCAAGATTATAGCTCCTTTACATGCTATCACAGCAAATGGTAAGTCTTCCACTTGGATTTAAAATTTAAAAGTAAGCAAGTTGCTTTTAAATAACTGATGCACAAATGGCCTTAGCAAACTTGCGATTATTATTTGAGGTAAAGATGGATGCCTGGATGTATGCAATTGGAGCAGTGATAATGCCAGGAAGAAGACTAATGTGCTATCAAAGTTGTTTCGTGGGGCAGTTCTAAAATGCATAGCATATGACAAGGATCAACAAGGTATTTGTGACGTGAACCACTCGGTTTGATCTACTCCAAAGGTAAATTCCACCAGAAGAGCAAGGAAATCCAAAGATTGCTCCCTAAACCAGAGAGAAAATGGCTTCTTTCAAATTGAGCAGGGGACAAAACAGAAATGTAGTGTGGAAGAAAACCTAAGTTGAGATGGCTAAAATTGGCATATGACTATGGCTTCAATCATATTCTTAAGAAAGTGTTTTGCTGCAATGAATGAAAATGCGTGACGGAAATTCTAAACCCTTGAGATAAAAAAACTAAAAAGCGTTGTGTGCATCTTTTGTCCATTTTTGAGTGTTTCCAATTCTGAATTTAATATTCATCCGGTTTAGGTGTGTAGATATTTGATGTTGAATTTGTTTAGGGAACACAAATTAAATATTGTCCATTTTTGAGTGTTTCCAATTCTGAATTTAATATTCATCCCATTTAGGTGTGTAGATATTTGATGTTGAATTTGTTTAGGGAACACAAATTAAATACTGGATTTGAGTTTGCTTTGGGTGTGTGAGATGGTTAGGAATGCTAGTTTTTGGAAATTATGATTTGGGTATTGTTTTAGGTGCGAAGATGACAATCCTTAATAAGAGACTTAAACACTGCTATATTGAAGATCATAATGGGGCAATAGCTGCCTGGGAAAATGTTTGTGAAAGTGAAGATGGCAGGACACAATAATCAGTTGCAGGATATGCCATGCTGATCTCATTGAGTGTATTCCCTTTATTTGTTGTAGAGTATCAACCTCTACAAAATCCTCTGCTCATCTCTTGCAAAAGGTAATTAAATTCACCTGTCAATTAAAACCCCTGTAGTTGTGTTTTTATTACTTTGTGAACAGGAAATATAGCAAGCCACTAACAATCTTAATTTGAAGCTTATCAACCAGAAGCCATCCAATACACAAAAGCTTAGTCCTATATTTCAATAAGTTGTTTTGATGTCGTAAGTTCCTCAAGAGCTCTCCAAACAACAATTATAAAACCAAACAGTACTACTAATCTTGAATTCTCTTTTACTGATATTGTTGTACTGTTGAAGGCTATAATAGTAGACCCTGCTATTGTGGCTAACATAAGCCTCAAAGTGCTCTATTTTAATTGCAAATACAAGTAATCCAAGAGACACAAGTACAAGTTTCTTTGGAAGAAGAACATGTTTGAGGTTTTAAAGTAAAAATGATTAAAATGGATGACAGTGAGACCAAAAAAAATAAAGAGAAGAATTTGAGGAAAGGAATATCATCTCTGCCCCATTAACACATATAACACGTGACACTTGATTCAGAAAATCTTCTCTGCCGAACACAGAGAACAACCGACACTTGGTCTTGAATCTGGGTCATTATTGCAACGAGTATTCTGCCTTACATAGATGACAGTCCAATAAGCCTCAAACTATATTTTTGTCGCTATACCCACCCATATCAATACGACAGGGCAATGGGATCCTAGGGAAGGCTCATACCCTAGTGTTCCATGGATACATTTTAAAAGCCCTTTTCTCTATATTGCCACAAACTGGTTTGACGATAATATTTGTATTATTCTTTTAAAAGAGCAGTGTAGCAAAAAAAAAAAAGCAAAGGATTGTTGGTGCGAGTATAGCAGAGCACAGAGTAGAGGAGCGTAACAATGAATATCATCATTAACAATGTTCTCTGCAGAGAATAACAAGTTTATAGGAATGGATAACAGAAATCATATATAAATGAGTGAAATCTTATATATTTTGGTTGCAACAATTGAAAGAGGGGAACAGAGGTACCAAAAATAATGAAGAGGAAGTTCATTGGAGATTCCACAATCAAAGAAGGGAGGCTGCTTGTTCTGACCTTTATTGGATTCAATTTGCAAGAAATAATGAAAAAAGGGTATCTGTAGCAATCAAGATAACCTAGAAGGCAGTGGATTTAACGAAGAATTTGAGTAGCCACTGGAAAGGAGAGTAGAAGTTTGCAGCAACTGCTTGAACTTGTCTGGGAGTTATATTTTTAGTTAAATTTTTTAAATGGAAACACCCATGCAGTGGATTTTTCTTGGATAATTTACAAAAGCTTCCAGACAGAAGGTGAAACATTCTATAATGGGTTCCAAAGCACGCCCATCATGCATCCAGTTCAAAACAACCAAAAATAATGTTTCGGTTTGCTGTGAAAAACAACACACCATACTTTTCATTCTAAACATAACCTAGTTGAAAATATCCCAACACATGGCAAATGACTTACCGCATGAATCTACACAGATTGTGTCCTGCTATCAACGATGCCGGTGAGAAAAAATGGCGAGAGATCACTTCAAACCCTACCGCCGCGGATTGCTGTAAGGTGCGAGAAACCCAGATTCAGACTATAGCTGCTACTTCAAACTATAGACAATAAACAAGAAGTAGGTCTAAGAATGCCGTATTTATTCAAGGGGTAACCGACATACCTCATTCTTTGACCTGTCAAGGATGCCGGCTACTTCAACTTTCATTACGATCAGATATTTTGAACAGATATTTTTCTTCAAGGCATTCGCTGTCATGCGCATTAAAGACCCATGACTCAACATGCACCGACAATAATCCTGATGACCAATAGCAGCGAGGAAGGGTTTTGAAAAACGATGAACGACTGTAGAGCATTTGATGGCATTTCATTCTCCGTGGACAGATCTTCACCGTGCCATCTGGCAAAAACCATTGAGCCGCTCAGTTGTATTTGATCGGCGATTGCCTCTGCATGAATTTACACCGTCGGACGCAAAAAAGCCTCCCAAATACTAAGCGTAGGACACCTTCGGCGTAAATAAATTATTAATTTACGGGTAACGTCAACAAAAGTAAATTTTTTATATTCAATAAATTATTAATTTATGGGACCGCCAGCAAAAGCAATTTTAATAATGTTGGTATACGTAATACCAAATATTAAACTATTATAAAGTTAGATAATGCAATACGCAAGCTTTATATCAGCCGTTCAGATTTTGATGGAAGTTCTATAAAGTGGAGTGGATGGCAAGCTTCACGAGCATGACGGAACGTCGTCTATTTGATATTCAATATATTATTAATTTACGGTAACGTCAACAAAAGTAAATTTTTTATATTCAATAAATTATTAATTTATGGGACCGCCAGCAAAAGCAATTTTAATAATGTTGGTTACGTAATACCAAATATTAAACTATTATAAAGTTAGATAATGCAATACGCAAGCTTAATATCAGCCGTTCAGATTTTGATGGAAGTTCTATAAAGTGGAGTGGATGACAAGCTTCACGAGCATGACGGAACGTCGTCTATTTGATATTCAATATATTATTAATTTACGGTAACGTCAACAAAAGTAAATTTTTTATATTCAATAAATTATTAATTTATGGGACCGCCAGCAAAAGCAATTTTAGTAATGTTGGTATACGTAATACCAAATATTAAAATATTATAAAGTTAGATAATGCAATACGCAAGCTTAATATCAGCCGTTCAGATTTTGATGGAAGTTCTATAAAGTGGAGTGGATGACAAGCTTCACCATAACACAGAAAAAGATCCTTCTTTTGAGTCTCAAAAATGTTTCTGGGTTGCATTACGCCTTTGGCTTCCACTGTGCTTGGACAGAAGCTACCATTTCATAAGCCTTGTATTCCCCATGATAAGCTGTTCAGCAAAGTATACCCACCAGCCAAAATACTAGCATGCCGCAGAGTTGCTCAAATTCCTGTGAATATGGCATTTATTACCACTGATGATAAAGGCATCACACGGCGCATTGGCAATCATCACCCCAACTTGTGGGATGATAATTTCTTACAATCCCTCCCAAGATCTTATGACGTAAGCTACTTTACTGTCTAATATGAACTGTGTTTAAGGGGTGCATAGTTTCTTAGAAGATCTTGATTTGTTTTTTCTTAATCTGTTTGATCTGTGGTGAAGGCTCCCTGTTATGGCGAAAGTGCTGAAAAGCTGATTGAGGAGATAAAGGACATATTCA
This sequence comes from Sequoia sempervirens, assembly GCA_007258455.2. Taxonomy (NCBI): domain Eukaryota; kingdom Viridiplantae; phylum Streptophyta; class Pinopsida; order Cupressales; family Cupressaceae; genus Sequoia; species Sequoia sempervirens. The sequence continues at coordinate 103,627 of VDFB02154739.1, read as the reverse complement.
ATGCCCTTCATCTACACTCTTCATCTACAGACGATCTGTATCAACGTCTTTTACTGGTGGACGATGTAGAACGCCTTGGAATTGACCGCCATTTTCAAAATGAAATAAAAGCAGCTCTTGACTATGTTTACAGGTTTGCTTGTTTCTTTACGATTCGGGATTTATATAATGTTTCTTTTCTTCAAGTAAATAGTGTAAGAGTTATTTGTTTGAATAGCAGGTATTGGAATGATAAAGGCATTGGATGTGGAAAAGAGAGTCCTTGCGTGGATCTCAATACCACGGCCTTGGGTTTTCGAATTCTTCGCCTACACAGATATAGTGTCTCTTCAGGTGATATCTGTAATCATTTATGTTTGGAAAATAGAAGGATAACTATAAACCTCGTACCTTATCTATGAAAGGTCAAATCAAGACAATAGAGAAGGGGTTAGAGGAAAGTAAGTAGTATATTTAAGTATAATATATGAGCAATAAGGCTTCATTTTTTAAAGGTAAATTTTTAAATGAATTAGATTTTCTTCGAGATTTTGTTTGAATATGTTTTCTTAGAAAAGGTAAAGGGTTATTATGTAATTAAATTATAAAATTTAAAATAATGTTTTCTTTTATTGTAGTTTGAAATTTGAGCATCTTTACATTTACTTTTAAACTATAATAATGTTTTCAAATTTATAAATGAATTTATCAATAGAATAATTTTTCATTTTATAGGAGTACCAAACATTAATATTAGATATATTTTTGGTTACATTAACAAAGTATGAAGTGGCTTTTAACTTGATATATCATCCCAGACATGTTGCAGCAGTTCAAGGGTAAAGATGGAAAATTGTTGTACTCAAACAACGAATCAAATGAGGAGGAGTTAAGAAGCATTTTGAATTTATTTCGAGCTTCACTTATTGCTTTTCCAAGAGAGCAAGCTTTGGAAGATGCCAAATCCTTTTCTACTACATATTTAAAACAAGCTCTACCAAATATTAATAATACTAATCTCTCAAAGGAGGTATTCATTCATTAATTTTTATTCTCCATATTAATTCTAAGAATCTATTTATCGATTGGGAGTCTAATTTATACAATGTAACAGATAAAATTCAATCTGGAGTATGGTTGGTACACCAATGTGCCTAGGTTGGAAGCAAGGACTTATATCGACATATATGGAGATGCCAAGACCACCAACAAGTAATTCCAATTTACCTTGGAACATACCCATCTCCTCCTAATTGAAAACCTTAGGAATTTTTAAGAAAAAATATATTAAATATATTTTATTTTAATAGAACATAAGTTTGGATGTTTTAAGTATGATTGAACATTTCTATCATATTTTAACATTATAAATATCGATTTTTTGTAGTATTTTCAACTCAAAACTTATAGAACTTGCAAAGTTAGACTTCAATATGATCCAATCAATGCAACAACAAGAGCTTCAAATTCTCTCGAGGTAAAAATTTATGTCATGTAATATATTCTCTTAGTTTGAAGCTTATATTATTTACAATATACCACATGGTTGATTTTGTTATGTGTGTGCATTTTAGATGGTGGTCAGAGTCTGGTCTAGATAAAATAAATTTTTCTCGCCATCGCCATGTGGAATATTTCTTTTGGGCAGCTGGAGGGTGCATTGAGCCAAAATATTCTACTTTCAGAATTGGGTTTGCAAAGGTGTCTGCGCTTGTCACTTATTTGGACGATACTTATGACACTTATGGAACATTAGATGAACTTAAACTCTTCACACAAGCAATTAAGAGGTATGTATTTACTTGATAAATATAGGTGAGTTAAAAGAAGATATTAAACCATATTCATGATAAAATTGAGCTATTTATGTAGGGACCATGGTGTCAATGTAATTTATAAAATAAATTTCTTTAGAAATTATTATATAATTAATATTCTAACATATTAATATATCTATATATAGAAGATAAATAGATAATGAATAAATTGATTATCTTGTTCTTTATGAAAGGTGGGATTTAACATCCATGGAAGGACTTCCAAAATTCATGAAAATAATATTCAAGGCCTTTGATGAGGGTGTAAGGGACATCGCTCAAGAGGTTGAAAAAACTCAAGGCAGAGACACACTTGACTATGCACGTAAAGCTGTAAGATTTTTTAAATATTTAATTTTTAATGTTTATAATTAACATTCTATTAGTATAGACTCTATAGATAAGTAATTTAATTCAACTAGGATATTCATTTCATGATATTTTTAAATCTTAAATGTGACTTTCTTAATATTTATCTCTCATTTATAATTCATTAAAAGTGTGGAATATTTTGAAAAAAATGATATAATTTTAAAAAATTATTTTTAATTTAAAAAAGAAATAAGTGACATCATAGTCTATATATAAAACATACTTTTTTTTAATTTCAGGGATCTATTGATCTAGTTTTTCCTTGTATGTAAAGAGCATGCTTTTATTATACTTGTACTTGTCAATCATTATTGATAAAAAATTCTATATTAATCTAGAAACTTTTATATTTATTTATTTATTTATATCACGTTAGTAAATCCTCATTGTAAATGATGTAATATATTGTGTCAATCATTATTGATAAAAAATTCTATATTAATCTAGAAACTTTTATATTTATTTATTTATTTATATCACGTTAGTAAATCCTCATTGTAAATGATGTAATATATTGAGTAGGAGGGGATTTTTCATATTATGTGAGTAGAATCAACATTTTTTTTTATTATTTACCCTTCTAAATATTTTTCTTTATTTTTATAATACTACCCTCATATTTCCATGTAGAAAACTAGTGGTCTTATATGAGTATCATATGTTAATAATAGAATTTTAGGTGTATACAATAGAAGGTTTACAATGAAAATATATTAGTAGGTATAAAAGGCCTATCAAAATATAATTGATTAAAAAAAGTAAAGGAAACCAACCAAAGTAAGGAATACACAATCTATCCTATCACTAACCACATGCTAGTGCACTAAGATTAGATAGAAGAGAATCATCCTAATAATGAAGCATACAATGGGGGAATTTTTTGAACAAAGTATTAGGGATCTAGCCATCTTAAGGGTCTTGAACTACAAGAAATAAAAGTATTCCTTAGGTTGGTGAAGGAAGTACAACATAATCCTTGGCATGAACCTACATATTCCTAGAATAGTTTCTCATGAATAAGTAATCTAGATCGTTCACTAAGAGGAAGTTGGTGAGAAACAAGTCCAATTATGTGAGTGGTTCCATTAGTCATAACATGATGGAAAAATTACTTGAGTAGTACTCTACTAAGAGGTTGAAGAACATTCCTTAGTTTATTGACTAGGTCTTATAAGCACACGAAAAATTCTATTTCTATTTTCTTCATTTTTGACCATGTATAAACATAAAAAGAAGTAAGAAGATAATTTTTTATGTTTAAAATAAAATCTATAAATTTTTTGAACATTAAACATAATATAATTTATAGTTTTCTAGAGTTAAAAAATATCAATTTATAAATTAAAAATTCAACAATGTAACTGGGCCATGGTATTGTATCTCCAAATAGAACATACCACTAGGAAAATAATCCTAGATTAAATGGAAAAAATTGATAGTGATTCCACTTCAAATCATTCTATAAATGTAGGAAACTCTAAAGGAGGTGTTTGAATGACTTTGGAATATTTGGCAAGCTAGGTAGTTATGATGACCCTTGAACTAATATCTATAGTTTTTCCATGAAGTAAAATCTCTTTCAAATGGGCTATAAACTATATAAGATGAGCTATATTAGGATAAAAATGACTTAAATAATTATTTATTCTATAAAAACAAGTGAATAAAAGGAATTTATTTCATCACTTGTGAAATTACAAAGGATGGAGGAAAATGGACTCAAAATTTTGTAAAGAATGTTTAAGATATCATTTCTAAATTTAGTGTAAAAATTCTACCATTAATCAAAATATCAAATTAATAAATAATTTTGATGTTTTATTTGGTCAAATTCACTCTTCAATTTCTTACTATGGTAATGTGTACATTTATTTTAATATTTTTGACTAGTATTTGATTGAAAAACATGTTTCTATATTTTAAGTTATTGTTTCTCCTACATTGATAGGAAATCTAGTGTGCAAGGTGGAGCAATTGATCCAAAAATTCTATCTTGTTATAGTTTATAAGATACACTTTAATATAAGGATTGTACTTTTAGTGCTAAAAAAATGAAATGTTGGCATGTTAACCAATATATTGAAAGTTATTTTGACTATATAACATATATTTTATTTTTATAGTAATATATGTAATTAATGTGATTCTCCTTAATAATATTAATATATTGGTTTTCCTTGACATTATGAAGGGATTCAAATTTTACCTTTTAAAAATTTGTATGGATATTTGATTTAATATTCATTTTCAGTCTTACTGTATATAGACTTTTAAAATTAATATAGTTGCATTAGTGTATTAATATTAATTTGGAATGTTGTTTAAGTACAGTGGGAGGTGCATATAGATGCTTACTTGCAAGAAGCAAAGTGGCTTGCTATGGGTTATATACCATCTTTGGAGGAATATTTAGAGAATGGAAAAGTGAGCATCGGGTCTCGTATTTTGACCTTACAACCTATACTATTATTAGATGCAAAAATTTCTAATGATATTATAAAAGAAATTGATTATCCTTCAAGATTCAATGAGCTTTTAGGCTTAACCCTCAGAATAAAAAATGACACAAAGAATTTCAAGGTATGCTATAAATTTCAATAATTAAACTTTTAAAATATCATGTTTCTTCATGCATATGATTGTATGATTTGATTTAAAATGTAATTAACTTGAATTTTTACAAAAGTCTAATGATATTTTTGAAGGTTGAGGCAGATCGTGGAGAGGTAGCATCATGTATAACATGTTATATGAAAGACCATCCTGGATCTACAAAGGAAGATGCATTGGAGTATCTCAATTCTTTAATTGATGAAAAACTCAAAGAATTAAATTGGGAATATTTAAAACCTGATAATGTTCCAATAGTCAGCAAAGATCATGCATATGCTTTATCAAGAGGTTTTCATCTTTTCTACAAAGAAAGGGATGGATTTAGTGTCTCGAACATTGAGACAAAGAATCTTATCATCAAAACCATGTTTGAACCAGTACTTATGTGAATTTTTAATTAGACTATACATATGTTATCAACAATAGTGTCCTTTGATATATTGGATATATAATAATGGTGTTGATCTATCAATTATTTATGTAATCAATAGTTATACAAACTTCTATTTGTTGATAATATTTAAACATTTTTATTTCAGATATTATATAGCTATGTGATTTTCACACGCATTTTTTCCCATGTTAGTATCATCTCATGTACTTTTCTTTTGGATATGCGTGACTTCATATAATTATACTTAATTTCTCTTATTTTTTAGTAACCCAAGATATTTTAATCATATATGGGTATAATTCTTATAGTTAATTTATCATTTCCAAGAACCTTAACACTTTTTTTTTATATTGTATGGAGGTAAAGTGATAAACACAAAAATTTAGGCAATTACAAATGACATGGGGGCTAGAAATTGAAATCAATAGTATATTACTAAAGCAATGAAAAAATATATTTATAAAAGATAATATTTGACAACATGTTTTCTATTGATAATTCATGATCTTATCTAGGAATGTTAAAAACAAACCGATTTTATTAAATATTATATATAGATACGTGCCACTAGATATATGCCTACTTTAGAAAAAGGTTTTGAGAGTCATTACGCCGAAAGGCGTTCAATTGCAGCGGCATTTGTTCCGTGTACATGAAAACGGATTAAAAAACATATTAAATTCGGCGTTAACTTTTTGGATGTTTGAATTTGGTTTGAGGAGTTTTGATTTAATATTTGTCTATTTGATTGGGAATAGCATGTTGTGCACAATGTGTAACCCGGCTTAAAGATCACACACTAAGGTTTGACTTCCTACGTGGCTTTGGGTCCCACTCTTAAACCGTTCTGTCAGATATTTTGATTTATTTTCATCTTCCGTTTTCATTTTTCTTTTCCACTGCACCCCTCTGACTCTCTGACAGTCACGGTCACGGCAACTTCCGCCCAATGCTGTCACACTTGATAATGAAAGTGACGGGTTATGTTTGAATTTAAATTTCGAATCTGCCCCTCCCGCTCAAGCAGACGTAGCAACAGGAGGATTTCTACTGCAAGATTTCTCTGCAGAGCATGTCGCAGAAACTGAAACAGATTTGGTGTACTCCTGGCCTCTGCCAAGATGGGAGCTTTGGAACAGAGTGTGGACATCCATCAAACTAAAGAGGCATTATTATCATATATTACAGTTCAAAATCCTCTGGTAGACATGTATGCAAAATGCAGAAGCACAGACACGACACGTGAACTGTTTGAGCGGATGCCTCAAATAAAGCGGTCTCATGGAATGCTATGATTGCAGGATATACACAAAATGCGTTCACTGAAAAGGATTTAGAAACTTTTAACTAAATGCAATTGGCAGCCGTAAAGCCAGCCCTCGCAACCTTTGCCAGTATTCCTCAAGCCTCTGCCAAAATGGGAGCTTTGGAACATGGCATGGACATTCATCCCAGGAAAATGAATAGAGGAATTCTGTCAGATGTTGTAGTTGCAACTGCCCTGGTAGACATGTATGCAAAAATGTTGAAGCATAGACAAGGCACGAGAACTGTTTGACAGAATGCCTCAAAGAAATGTTGTTCTCATGGAACGCCCTGGTTGCAGGATATTACCAAAATGCATTCGAAGACATCTTATTATTCTTTATTGAATGTCTTCATGATTGAAAGCTATCACTTAAGGTATGGGTTCTTTGATATATAAGAATGTTTGAGATTCTATCATGGAGTCTTTGATCTTTAAGTATAATATTTTTTTTAAAAGAGATGAATCTCATAAGTCTTTTATAGGCTTATTATTGAGGTAAACACATTGATGAAACCATTACGATATCAATGATGTTACATTTTATATTCAAAATTATTTCTATTGATAATCCTTTAAATTTGGATTTTTAGTCTAATAAGTTAGCTATAAATATTTGTGATGCTAATGACGAAGTTGTAGTATATGACGATTCATTCCTTTGGTTTGTAGCATTCCAACAATTAGACACAAAATATGCTAAGAGAGAAGTTCTAACAAAAGAAGATGAATAAACTAATATTGAAGTCAACTTAGCATTATTTATTAATAAATTTGCTAGTAGATTTATTAATGAATTTGGTTATAGAAATTAGAGAGCCTTCAATATGAAAAACTAGGTCCTTCACATGTGGTACCTCAACTTTCCATATTAGCTTTAATGATCTAAATGATGGTTTGGGCTACTTATATGATGCAGGTGTATATGATTATTTCTATTTTGATCATAGCATTAGTTTTTCTTTGTCCAATAATATTTTACAAACATTAATTTAAAGCTACCCAAATTGATAGTAGAAGTAATATTTGGATTTTTGTGCAAATGAAGAAGAAGATAAGCTACACATTTTAGGTGACCTATAGAATTAACCCAATATAGTTTACTTAGAGAATTTTCCTATATTTGAGAGTTTTCATTGGGATTTCCTAATAAAAAGTTTTCTTTATAAAAATTAGGTAGCCTAGTATGTCATTTTGTAACATGTGAATATGAGGCATTTAAGTTTGACATTAATATATCTAATGTGGTTTGGATTTAGGACAATTCCAAGGCATTAGATTATGAAGAATTTTATTTTCCTATGTGTTGGGATAGATTCACTTTCCAATAATGATGAACCATGTAATGTTAGCGTAAATACTAGATGCAACTATGGTAATGTTAATATGCATGATTTCTATGTGTTGCATAGTGAGCTATTTGATTTATATAAGGGCCTAAAAGTTAATTTTTATTCTTGGTCTTCAACCAAAATATGCTCATGTGTACATTCTTGAATGTATGAGAATATTTATATTTTAGCTAGGTAGTAATTGCATTATAATGAAAAGAATGGAATAACTAATCTAAATTTTTGTTTTTGATTTAGGGAAGTATTAGTTGTATGTTTTCCTATAACCTTTAGGCACAAGAGGTCTTGTAAAGGATAGTGTATCACATTTTTTGTATGGGCCATTTTAGCTTCATATGTACATGCTAGAATCTTCTTAGTCACAATTGCATGTCTCTAATATGTGGGAAATGTTGTTCATTGCAAGCCTTTAAGTTTTAAGTTTCTCTTTCTTTTATGTTTAATTTATATTTGTACATAATTCTTGTGCATTTTAGTTTGTGGCCTTATTTTATTCTTCTTGGGTGATCCCACAATAGTGGTTTACACTTTTTGGCCTAACTGGACACTGATATATTTTTTTTAACACAATCTCCACATTCGGGCACCTATAGCGATTAAATCGTAAGGAATTTGAAGATGATGTAAACTAGAGTCTTGTCACATTTTGTCCGTAGATTCTAAAAATATTTTTTTCATTTTTTTGGAATCAGATTGCACTTCTTTGTCCATCTCCCACAAAAATAGTTTTTTTTCAGAAAACAACATTTTTAAAAAGTGACGCACACCGTATAACACAAATTTTTTTCCATGAAGGATAAAATTCCAATTCTTTCAAATTTAGATTTCTAACTCCTGATATCTAGTGATTCCACTTGGTTAGATAGTTTTTATTGAATATTTTTCTTTAATCAAGTTTCAAAGTCAATCAAATGACAATTAGGACCTAAGCTGGCCAGTCTGTATAACTTTTTCTTGTATGTATCAAAATTCTTCTCTTTTTTGTTGGATGAAAGGACTTCAATATCTGGTGCACTCATATTTTTAATTTTTTTTTATAATCTTCTATTTTTCCACTTGAAATAGAGACTTCATTTTGATGAAAAACCTATATTTAATAAAACTTAAAAATAGATAGATAATAAAACAAAACATACTAAAAATTATATTCATTGGATAGCTCATTGAAGGCTACTTTCGATTCCAAGTTTGGTTTCTAAATATTCCCCATTTTCATCCCCAAGGAGCTTGAAAGTAAAATTTTAGGTTTTTGTGTGTACAAATTAAAAATTAGGGAAAAAGGGGTTCGCTAGAACCAGGGGGGTTCTAGCGAACCCCGGTTCTAGCGAACCCTGGTTCATCGAACCCCCACTAATATGCACATTTCCTTTATTTTTTGGGTGGGAAATGTGGGCCCAATAGTTAATGGGTTCGCTCGAACCCTAGTTCGATCGAACCCCTTTATGGTTCGGTCGAACATGTAGGTTCATGCGAACCCCTAAAACCAATTTTTTTGCCATGGGGTCATTTTTTCTCAAATTTCCTTCCTCTTCAAAAGTGTAAACCACTTATGTGGCTTCACCCTATTCCTATCTTCTTGATTTGGTATGCTCTATTAGATATTTCTAGATTCTTGTCGTACCTTTTGGACATTTAAGTTCCTAACAAGAGGTGTTGTTGACATCCATTCTTGGAATAACCTATTTCTATCTCTTTATAGTGTTTTGGCATGCTTAAGATTGACAATCAATCCAAAAAATCAAATTAGGGTTTCATCCTTATGTCTTTACCTAGCTATATGATTGATGCCCTTTTTTATTTGTTTCCCCACATACGTTTATTAAATATTTTATGATTTTAATAATATTTTGTGTTATAATGATGGTGCAATATTATAACAATGCCTAAGTCCCTACTTTTCCCCAGGTAGTTTATTTCTAATTGACCATTGACTTATTATGATAGGTGAAAAATTGTTTTTGTGTTTGCTCAACAAGACACTCTCACTTTTGTGTTGGCACATTAGTAAATTTGTACAAAGTCACATGCATTCTCTTTACTCTATACATGAAAAAAAATGGTTAAATTATTTGTTGTGAATTCTATCATTTATCCATTCAAAAAAGAGTTGTTTGTAGTTTTATTTTCTAGATGTCATGGACTTAAGGGTCAAATAGTTATTGTTCAAGATGAAAGTAGGTGGATGCCTAATTGGGCTTGCATTATAAAAGAGTAATTCCAAATATAGCCAAGTGGCCCAATGATTTATGTTTCAAATGTGGAATTTATATTTATTAGATGCTATCCTTTGCGAAGGGAAAGGAGAGTGTGACATGTTCTATTGTTTTAAGAAATGAAAAAATTGGCTAAACAAGTGGATTGTAACTTCAATGATTATGTTTCATCCTAAAGTGAAGAGATTACATTAGTAATACATTTGGTGTATGTATTGCACTTTCACTATATTTTTTATCACAATTGTGGCTCCACAAATCCTAAAGACAACACAAAAAGCTAATTCTAGTGAATGTTGAGATTGGTTTGTGGGATAAAGTTATGATTAGATAGTAGAAAAAACAAAAAACTATATGTAAGAATTGGAAATATTTGCTTCATCATTAGGCTCTTCTATATGAAGGTAGGTTTTCCCAAAGGTATTTTGATAGGACAATAAAGAGATAAAAATAACACTTAATTCATCAACAACTAGACCTAATATATGATAACCCCTTTGTTACATCAAAAATTGAATACCCTAACAATTTCACATTTTGTTTTAGGCTTTCTTTAGTGACCATTCCCATATCATATTTAGGGATCATTTTAACCTCAACCTTGGTCATTTTTCCTTCACCACAAATTACCAAATTTTCTATCGTATGTTGGCATATAGTTTTCATTAATGTCAAAAGAGAAAATCATGAAAAGGAGATTGTTGGCATGATGACAAAGGATGAATGTGAGAGCAGTTGATCTGATGGAAAATTAGGCTACATATTCGATATGGGTTTTTCGAGAGCATTTGAGTAATGTGCTTTCTAGATCCAACAGTTGATGAATACACCCAAGAATGAACTATTTATGCTCTCAGGTGATATTAGGGATTACAGATAAACCCTAATAGGTTTAGTCATGGCATCATGAACATAAATTATATTTTGTTGGTGAGTTGGCATTGCAGGTTGTAGGTCACATAAGTAATAACTTATTTCATTCATCCTATGGAGGTGACTGGCCCCTTTGCCTAGCACTTTAAAGTTATACATTTCCATCAATTTGGCAGGACACTAATGTATTGGTAGGAGTCAAGTTGGAGTCTCTTCGACAACCTGAAAACTATCTTATTGGCGAGACAATTCAATGTCGGCAAGAGTCAAGCAGAAGTCTCTTCGACAGCTTGATGATCATTTCATCGACAAGACACTCGTGTATCTGTACGAGTCTAGAAGGACTCTCTTCAATGGAGTGATAAGGAGTAAGGAGAGATTTATCATTGTGAGTGAATGTTTTCAGTGGGACCTTGTTCATAGTCCCTTCAATGGTCCGATAACTGTGGTGGGACTCGGAGCTATGGTAGGACCACGAGATCGTGAAAGTCTAGAACTTTAGAACCACAAATTGGGGTTGTGAGGTTTTGGAAACCTCTAACTTACCGACCCAGCCATGATGACCATTGATGAAGGTGGGACCCAATAGGCTGATGATGGATTTTAGTGACGTTAGAGGTGTATACGCGGCAGTTTCTCGCATATCCCATTGAGAATTCAATGGGGCCCAATCAAGAACTGTGGGGCTAGCAGGGAATGATGAAGATTGATCCTTGGAGATCGAATGGTGCTCGTTGTAGAGTCTTGGTAGGACCAGATAGTGGAAGGTGACAATGTAGACCTTGGGGGAAAATTCTTGTTAATTAGGAAACCCCTCCCGATCCCATTAAAAGTGTATTTCCCTAAGACCACTCCTATTTCTACCTCTGGCTCTGACAATTCATATAATTCCTGATGACAAGTCATGGAAACCTACCCCTGGCGATTCCCCTATGCACTTCCCTAGTCATGATGAGGTGTCTTCAATGTCCCCAATACCCCTCCTATCATTAACCCTTCTAGTCCCCAAAAATCCCCAAAAATATGCATTAACTTGGATGGGACCTCTATTGAACCCAATGTGGGTAACGATATTTGTGACTCTTGTGATCCCCTTCAACATAAAATGAATGAAATTTTAGCAACTGTCAATGTCCAGAATGACATCCTAAAGTGGCTTCTAGGCCAACTCATTATTGCAAAGGAAAAAATCCAGGTGTTGGAAAACAAGGTGCTTAATCAACTAACTTAATGGCTAGGTGGAGTTGAAGACGATGGGTGTTGGGATATGGGTGTGTGCAAGAAGTTGAGTCTACTTTTTGGCCAAAAAGTGGAAGTGTTTTTCCTGATTTTCAGAATTTGACACATTTGACCTTAAATTTGAAGCACTTAGAGATGAAATCTTTAAAAAAATCACTAATCATAAAATGTAGTGCTCGGAGTCTAGTTTCCAAATATGTAATTTATTTTAATACCCAGATTGTACAAATTGAGTTTTAATAGGAATTTCTAAAAACCACTGTTTAAAAGTCCTTTTTTTTTACCATACCATGCACGTGTAAGACATCCCCTTAATTAACATGTTCTATTATGACCCCTTTAGACATCCCCTTAAGACCCCTTAAGTCATCCCCTTAAGACGTATTACAACCCCTTAAGACATCCCCTTAAGACGTTCTATTATGACCCCTTTAGACACCCTTAAGACATCATTATTTGTTTTGACAACTTATAAATTAGTGTTAGATGTTATTATTTATAGTATTTATTAATGCTTTATTCTCTAATCTTCTATGGTATTGTTTATTTCTTAAAATTTTATCCTTACGTTATATAAATAGATTGCTTTTGTTTGTAAATTATGATTTATTGACTGATTATTGATTGACGTGAATTGAATAAGTTCATTGAGTAATTATCGCTATTTATTGAATGTACATATCATGTATATCATGTGTATGAAATCACTACATTTTTAAAGTATAAATATTAAAATGTCCTATATTAATCCATGTATGAGATCACTAAATTTCACATTAATGTCCTATATTAATGTCTTGACTATGAACATAAAAAGCATAAATGTACATGTGTAAATTAAAATTTCAAACAATAATAAAGTCCATAATTTATGTAACATATTAAGTGCATGAAACCAATATATTAAGCGCATGAAATAAAGTCCAATAGAGTACATGAGAAACAAGAAATATAGTCCATGAAATAAACAAATATAACACATAAAATCACATGTTTCTAGGTCATGTACTATCTCTATAATCAAGAGACCTCTTCACACCATGCAGACTATGTGGATGACTTGAAACACTCTATATCGAGAGAAGGGTAAATGGATGTAAGACAATAAAAATGATTTAATGACAATTTAATTTATAATCCATGTAAAATTAAATTACCATCATATCTACATCACGGATGCTCACAGTGCACCTAAAGCAACCTCTAAATTCTCTAAATCAATCTACATAAACAAGACAAAGAAATTTGAAATTAGATGTACAACTCTACAATTTTATTTATTTTTAATTCAATTTAATTTATAATTTATCATATTTTTAATTGTCAAGTATTTAGGGTTGTGCTAGGCTCTTCTAAAATTTTATTACATGCATGCTCAACTACAAGATGTGTCTCATGCTATAAAGAAAAGAATGTCTAAAAATCTCATATTATGTATATATTCAATTTATAATTTATAATTGACTTTAAATATAATAAAAAATTAAATTACCATTTGATCACGGAACTTTGCTCTACATGTCCTCTGGTGGTGTAACTAATAATGCGAATTAGAAGTTGCACTAACAAAGTCCTACAAGATCAAAAGAATTAAAGCATGTACAATTGAATTAGGTTAATATATATATATATATATATTCAAGTTTTGCACACACATTTTGTGTAGAAAGTTTTGTAAACAACACAAATCCCGATTGGCCTCAGTGGCTGCAGCTTGTCGGATGTTTACTGATACTTACATTCTTACATTGTGGTATCAACCTAGACATACATGTACATAGACATTTAATGCTTATAATATTTACAAGTGTACATGCATCGTTTCATATATCTAGTCGATTCAAAACTCATAAAATTTTAACTATGTAATGCTAAACTTTAAACAAATTTACAATATGAGATGTACACCTTATGATCTATGGCTTGATAGTGGAGGAGTGCTTAATGATCCCTCAGGAATTGATGTGGATGTCGATTGGCTTCGCCCTAAAATGCAACATAAATATTTCAAACATATATGTGATTCAATTATAAATTTAAAACTCAAGTTAAATAATTTATGATTTCATATATAATTTTAAAAATTGAAATCAAAATACCCCATAAGGGTTGCCGAGTACAACTGGTGTCGATGTATGTACTCGTGGAATAGATGATTTCCCTTGCATCGTTAGTGTCATCTGTACACCAAACAATTTGATTGTTAAAATGTATTGCAAACTTTTCTTTGATATATACAACCATCAAAATTCTTATAAAATGAACATACATTTAGATGCATATTTGTACATGTGTCGCAGTGTCCTTAGGGTGATGGTTTGCTATGAGGAACTCTACAAATGAACTGATGCGACTAGATGAACCACTAGAATCTCCTTGTCCACCTAAACTAGGTGTGGCCTAATCAGGTCCATAGCATACTTGATGACAACTGGTACATATATGGGGGACGGTCCTCGACACTCCTGGAGCGGTACTCAAACCAGCTCCATAAAAAAATCCTCCATCATCATCATCGTCTCTATGCTCCCCACTCACTATCGCAGAAGCATGCTGATCAAGGTCTCCTGTGAGTGTACTAACGAAACCTAATGTTGAGACTAGAGCTTGATGATGTACAGGGGCAGGAATGGGAGGACCAGGAGCAACAACAAGGGGTTGTGCATGCACGGGGCATCGGGGATCAACCCTTGCCCCTAATCTCTATTGTGGCATGTCGCCACCAACACCCTGAAATGATCTAAAATCAAAATAATTGGGCTTTTTCCCCAAAACAAACTCTACATATAGTTTTCTCAAAAAATACAATGGGCACTCCCAATTAGCATGTGGGGGACTATCAAAAACCATATACCATCGATCCCAAAAATGTGCACTCATCTACAGATGTATGCACCACCTCATCGATATTCTAGATTTGTTGGGTGGAAGGGTTGTCGAGTAACGGGGTCAAGAAAGTAGGGGGCTAGATGGGATTTCGTTATTTTAAGGATTAATATTTTTTTGTAAGAGAGACCATCAGAATAAAATTATCTCATTTGTTCTCTGTCTCGTCGATGCCTATCAAGATCAGAATCAATCATCCTGATGGCATCAACAACATTTTGTATTGCAGATGCAAAACGTCTCACATGTGGAGGAATCAATGCTTGACTTTGCATAGCATTGATTTGATTTTGTAAGGATACAACTTGATCATTTATTCGTGCTCTCAAGCAAGCCTTGTTAGATGTGATAGGTGTTGGATGTGGCATATTAGGTGGAGGTGGAGGGGGAGGGGGAGGGGGAGGTGGATGTGGTTGTGGCTAAGGTGGTGGATTGATGATATCATCAATGTTAAAATCATCCATGATTTGCTCGATATAAATGTGCACCTACATTAAATCATACAAAATAGTCCATGTGCATACATATATTAAGATCATATATTTAATTGAAATAGGATGACAACATATATATTAAGATCATATATTTAATTGAAATGCACATATATATACATTGATTGTTCAACTCAAGAGCATGTCCATACAAAATTCAAAATTAAATGCATGTACATGTACATTTAAAATAAAAAATATGATGCATAATTTGCATGCATACAAATCATTAAACTAAACTATGTACATACATACAAATTTCAAAATTTAAGAACTATATATGCAAATTTTTAATACATGCACATACATACTAAACAATAAACTTGGAACATTCACAAAAGTTCAATTTATGTCTAACACACACACATATATATTACAATTTTTCAATAGGAGAAATCATGATCTAGTGATAGTCATAAAATATATACTATTATATACTATTCATTATAAGTTCATAAATCCCACCAAATTCATAAACCCATGTCACTAAAAATATCCATCTAGAACCAAAATCATAAATTCATGTCACTAAAAATATCCATTTGGAACCAAATTTATAAATTCATCACACAAAATATCCATCGTTCACCAAATTTATAAATTCATAACTATTTAAGATCATTATTTTAATTTATAAACTATTGTGGCTCTCTACTGCATAGATCCTCATTTCTTTGTGTTTTCCTTTTCAAAATCGGGAGTTCTCCTCTCCTCTAGCCATTGTCGATGCTCATCTACGATCCCATCCATAGCCCTGACAACATCAACAAGGGTTTGCATCCTAGATGCAAACATCCTCACAAGAGGTGCGACACATTCTTCATTTTGAATAGTGTTGATTTAATCTTGGATGGTTCTAACATTGGCATTGATTTGTGCTTTCAAACGAGCATGTTCATTGATTTCAGGTGGTGGAGGTGGGGGGTTACGAGGTGGAGTGGGTGGAGGTGGATGTGAAGGTGTTGGAGATGGATGGCGTGGAGGTGGATTGTGAATAGTATTAAATGGATCCATGTGATCTTTAAGATATAAGTGAACCTGCATTAGATTTGTAATTTCAAGATGTAAGATACATGTTTAGGAAATACCTTTAAAACATTCAATATAAATGGCCTTAAATAATTGAATACAAATGATAAAATTCTATGTAAGCCTCATTTATATGTCTAAGGCACATGTTACTTGAATGAAAATACAATTAACTATTGATATTACATATAATCTTGCAGGATCTTATTATTGTTAAATTTGGTTGGGCCTTAGGCAACTTTGATCACCAAATTTTAAGAACTTCTTTGATCCCCTTAAGAAATGTCATATTGGAACCCCTTAAGAAATCAAATTACGAGTTAGGGTGATAGGATGGCTTAAGGGGATCTACGTCTAGTGAGGTCCTAGGAGAAAATGACATGGCTCAAGTGAATAAAATTTGGTGACGTTGCCCAATGCAACCATATTTCATTAAGAGCCTTTAAAGAAAAAATGATGGCTTTAGGTTTTAGGGTTTAGACTTTAGAGTTTAAGGTTTAGGGTAATAGGATAGCTTAAAGGGATCTACATGTAGTAAGATCCTAGGACAAAATTACATGGCATAAGGGAATGAAATTTGGTGGAGTTGCCTAAGGCAACCAAATTTCATCAAGAGCCTAAGAAAAAATGATGGCCTTAGGGTTTAGGGTTTAGACTTTAGAGTTTAGGGTTTAGGGTAATAGGATAACTTAAGCCGATATATGTAGTAAGATCCTAGGACAAAGTTACATGGCATAAAGGAATGAAATTTGGTGGATTTTCCTAAGACAACCAAATTTCACTTTAAGATCCTGGGTAGGACAAAATGAATGGTTTAGTGTTTACGGTTTAGAATTTAGAGTTAAGGGTTTAGGGTTTAAAAAAATTAGGGTAAAGTTTTGGTGCCCCTTGGAATATTTAATGAACTTGCAAGTTAGTGAAGAACATTTTATTGTGGAATAGTTGATTGAGATCTACTCTTGTTTCAACTGACCAACCTAGATCATGATATCTCATTCATATTATAATCTTGCAGGAACTTATTATTGTTAAATTTGGTTGCCTTGGGCAACTTTGATCACCAAATTTTAAGAACTTCTTTGATCCCCTTCAATTTAGGGTTTTAAGAAAAAAATTTGTTCCAAATCAATTTAGGGTTTCAATTTCTAAGCAATTAGGGTTTTTAATGCAATTTTTTCATTTCAATTCAAACTAGGGTTTTCAAATTCATTTTTTTTTCATTTGATTTGAGGGTATGTGCAGGATCATGGTATGCCAAACAAGCCCTTAAGTGGCAATGAAAATTCAGAACAATTAGAGTTAGGCAAATTGATGTAAAAATTTGAATAAGTTATCTATATTATTTCAAAAACATGTAAGAATAGATTATGTGGGAAATTGAATGTAGTTTCTAAACTACTAGGTTTATTTTTTTTTAAACAAAATCTATTTGGTGAAAATTTGAAATTTCAATGCAGTATTACTTAAATTTCAGGAAAAAAATAAGAAGTAGGTGTTTGTCTCACCACCCTAACCACAATAAAATGATAATAATTTTTTATAATATTTCAAATATAAGTAGAGGACTCATGTCCCGATGTGATGCATATTTTTTGCTAATTTTTTTCCAAGTAAATAATTAATT